>WAAF01014450.1:0-27243 GCA_013400475.1 Tricholaema leucomelas | reverse complement strand
CACCCCAGGAGACCATTTGCCTTCTTGGCCAAGAGGGAACGTGGCTGCCCCTTGGGCAAGGTATTTTCCACCAGCACTCCCAGGTCCTTTTCCACAGAGCTGCTTTCCAGCAGGTCAACCCTAACTTGGACTGGTGCAGGGAGTTATTCCTTTTCAGGATGATAGAATCACAGAATATCAGGGGTGGGAAGGACCTTCAAAGCTCATCCAAGTCCAAAACCCCTGCCAGAGCAGGATCTCCTAGACCAGAGCACACAGGAACGTGTCCAGGCAGATCATAGTATCACAGTCTCACAGTATCATCAGGGTTGGAAGAGACCTCACAGATCATCAAGTCCACCCCTTCACCACAGAGCTCAAGGCTAGACCATGGCACCAAGTGCCACGTCCAATCCTGCCTTGAACAGCTCCAGGGACGGCGACTCCACCACCTCCCTGGGCAGCCCATTCCAGTAGCCAATGACTCTCTCAGTGAAGAACTTTCTCCTCACCTCGAGCCTAAACTTCCCCTGGCGCAGCCTGAGGCTGTGTCCTCTCGTTCTGGAGCTGGCCACCTAAGAGAAGAGAGCAAGAGAGAGAGACTCCACAACCCCCCTGGGCAGCCTGTGCCAGGTTTCGGTAGCCTGTTCCAGGGTTCTGGCACCCTCACAGGGAAAAAAATTACTCCTCATGTTTACATGGAACTTCTTCTGCCTCAGCTTCCACTCAGCAGAGCCTGGCTCCAGCCTCCTGCCCCTCACCTGCACATATTGATAACCACTGCTGAGGTCACCTCTCAGTCTCCTCCAGGTTCTTGTTAAACTCATGATGTTCCTCTCCACCCAACTCCTCAGCCTGTTCATTTAGATGTTTGTTTTCTTTTCCCCTGGTGATTTTAGCAGTACAGATGATAGGTTTGCTAATTGTTCCCAGGCTGACAAAGCCCTGGGTGTGGGTGGGTTGTCCACCATGCCTCCCATTGCATTTTCAGCTGGGAGAAAGAAAAAAACTTTGCTTGTATTCTCTTTCCACTTTATATATTCAGATGTGCATCTGTCAGGCCTCCCATGCTAAGGGACACAGCACCTGCTGGTGCCTCCTGGACCTTCACAGATTGCAGCAGGTTGGAAGAGACCCTCAAAGGTCACCTTGTCCAAACCCTCTGCAGGCAGCAGGGACATCTCCAATTACATCATGCTGGCCAGGGCCACATCAAGGCTGATCTTGAAGTCCCCTTGAGGGACAAGGCCTCAACCACATCCATAGGCAACCTGTTCCAGTATTTCACCACTCTCATTGTAAAGAACTTCCTCCTGATTAGCTTACATCTGCCCTGCTCCAGTTTCAAACCGCTGCCTGTCATGCTATCACCACAAGCCCTTCTAAACAGTCCTCCAGCCTTCTGGTAGGTCCCTTCAGATACTGAAATGTAGCTCTAAGGTCTCCCTGGAGCCTTCTCTTCTCCAGGCTGAACAGCTCCAGTTCTTCCAGCCTGTCCCCATAGTAGAGGTGCTCCAGCCCTCTGAGCATCTCTGTGGCCGTACCAACAAGTCTGTGTCTCTCCTTTGCTGGGAGTCCCATAGCTGAGTGCAGGACTCCAGGTGAGGTCTCACCAGAGCAGAGTGGCAGAATAATCTCTCTCCATCTCCTGGCCATGCTGCTTTTGATGCAGCTCAGGCTGCAATTGCCCATTGCTGGCTCATGTCCAGCTACAAGAGTTGGAGCTATTCAGCCTGGAGGAGAGAAGGCTTCCAGGAGACCTTGTGGTAGCCTTCTGTATCTGAAGGGGGCTCCAGGAGGGCTGGAGAGGGACTATTGGCAAGGTCTTGCAATGACAGGATGAAGAGGAAGGGGTTTAAACTAGCAGAGGGGAGATTGAAACTGGATGCCAGAAAGAAGTTTTTTGCAGTGAGGGTGGTGAGACACTGGCACAGATTGCCCAGGGAGGTTGTGGCTGCTCCCTCCCTGGAGGTGTTCAAGGCCAGGTTGGATGAGGCCTTGAGCAACCTGTTCTAGTGGGAGGTGTCATTGCCTATGGCAGGGGATTGGAAGGAACTGGGTGAGCTTTGAGATCCCTTCCAACATAAATCATTCTGTGATTCTGTGATTCTGTGATTCTCACCCACCAGCACCCTCATGCCCTTTTCTTCAGGGCTGCTCTCCATCTCACCATCCTAGGTGCAGAACCTTGCACATTGCCTTATTGAACCTCATGTCTGCTCTCACAGTCAATGTAGGTGCTTGGGCATATCCAGGATGCTTTAGAATCATTGAATCAGAGGGAGACCCCACAACACCCCTGGGCAGTCTGTTCCAGTGCTCTGTCACTCTCACAGGGAAAAAATTCTCATATTTAAATGAAACTTCCTATGGCTCATCTTCCACTCAGTGTCCCTTGTCCTGGCACTGGGCACCACCCAGCAGAGCCTGGCTTCAGGTCTCCTCCTCAGAGGGTGGTGATCAATGGTGCCAAGTCCAGCTGGAGAGCTGTGACTAGTGGTGACCCTCAGGGATCAGTGCTGGGGCCAGTCCTCTTCAACATCTTCATCAATGACATTGATGAGGGCACAGACAGACAGAGTCTGCTCAGCAAGTTTGCTGAGGACACCAAGCTGGGAGGCTTGGCTGAGACAGCTGCAGGCTGTGCTGCCATCCAGAGAGACCTGGGCAGACTGAGAGCTGGGCACAGAGGAACCCCTAACATCTTGTGAGCCTGTCATCCTGTGATCCTCTTAGTCCCCTCTCCTCCAAGCAGCACAGCCCCAGCTCCCTCAGGCTCTCCTCATAAGAGAGCTGTTCCATTCCTTTCTTTAATCATCTTTGTGGCTTTGTGCTGGACTCTCTCAGGCAGCTCCTGTCCCTCTTGAACTGAGGAGCCCAGAACTGGACACAATGCTCCAGATGCAGCCTCAGCAGGGCAGAGTATAAGGGCAGGAGAACCTCTCTCGACCTCCTAACCACAGCCCTCCTAATCCACCCTAGAATGCCATTGCCTCTGCTGGCCACGAATGCACGTTGCTGGCTCATGCTCAACCTCCCATTCACCAGGACCTCCAGGTCCTTTTCCCCGTTGCTGCCTTCCAACAGCTCAGTCCCCAACCTATCCTGACCCCGGGGGTTGTCCTTTCCCAGGTGCCAAACTCTAGACTTGTCCTTCTTGAACTTCATTAGAGTCGAAGTAAAACCCTCCAAAGTCAAGAGAGATAAAACCAAGGCAGCAGCGCTCCCAAGGTTCATTCCAGTAGCTATTTTCAAACCTAACTCTATTTACCTCTCTGATGTTAAAGCACAGCAGAAAACACTTGCAGCTCAACGCTAAGCCAGTGCCACTGCTCAGCCCCAGCCACGCGGCTCAGGCACACAAACGAGCTGCAGGCTTTACGTGCAGTTCATTCTTCATCTTGCCTTTCTGGGCTTGTTTATGTTAGCTCAGCCTCCGTCAAAACCATGTCTTAATTAAATCTGAAAAATGGACATTTGACTCTATTTTAAGTGATGATTTCATTCTGCCATGGGTATAAATTTAAGTTATACATAACAGGCACGCAGGCTGCACAGCTCATTGCTGGGTTATAGAGATGTTGTTTAAATGAGAGCTTGTCCTTCCCCCCCCACCCCCCCTATATTTTTCAACTGTTTGTTTGAAAAAAAAAAAATCCCCACTCCAACAAAACCCCAAGCCAACCACCAAGCTTTCAGCTCATCTGGGAAGCAGAATCATAGAACCATAGAATATATCTGCTTGGAAGAGACCTCCAAGGTCATCCAGCGCAACCTAGCACCCAGCCCTGGCTAATCAACCAGACCGTGGCACTAAGTGCCCCACCCAGGCTTTGCTTCAACACCTCCAGGGATGCAGACTCCACCACCTCCCTGGGCAGCCCATTCCAATGCCAATCACTCTCTCTGCCAACAACTTCCTCCTAACATCCAGCCTAGACCACCTCTGGCACAACTTGAGACTGTGTCCCCTTCTTCTGTTGCTGGCTGCCTGGCAGCAGAGCCCAACCCCACCTGGCTACAACCTCCCTTCAGGTAGCTGCAGACAGCAATGAGGTCTGCCCTGAGCCTCCTCTTCTGCAGGCTGCACACCCCCAGCTCCCTCAGCCTCTCCTGACAGGGCTGTGCTCCAGGACCCTCCCCAGCCTTGATGCCCTTCTCTGGGCATCTTCCAGTACCTCACTGAGGAGCCCAGAACTGGGCACAGCTCTCAAGGTGTGGCCTGAGCAGTGCTGAGCACAGGAGTCCCCATGAGTACCCCATGTCCCTAATGCTTCTCTGGAGCATTTCAGGGCTGTATTCCTGTGTGACCTGAGCTAGACTCTATGGTCCTGCTCTGGCAGGGGGGTTGGGCTCGATTATCTCCTTGGATCCCTTCCAACCCCTGACATCTTGTGAGCCTGTGAGAAGTCCACATGTGGCTTGAATACCCCCAGGGATGTTCTCCACCACCGCTTTGGGCAGACCATTCCAATGTTTGAGAACCTTTTCAGTGAAAAAGTATTTCCTGCCCTGGTGCATCTTGGAACCATTTCCTCTGGTCCTGTTGCTTGACACCAAGGAGAATAGGCTGCTCCTTTCTCACTACAACCTCCCCTCAGTTAACTGTAGAGAGCAATCAGAATCACAGAATCACAGACACGTGCAGGTGGGCAAAGCCCCTGAGGAGCACCAAGTCCAATCTAGAGCCCTACTCTACAAGATTCACCTTCAACCATAGCCCTAAGCACCACATCCAAACCACCCTTAAACACAGCCAGGCTGGGTGACTCCAACACCTCCCTGGGCAGATCATTCCAGTCCCATGACCATGAAAAAATATTTCCTAATGTCCAGTCTAAACCTCTCCAGTCTCAGCTTGAGGCCATTCCCCCTTGTTCTGCCTCCAGTTCCCTGTGAGAAGAGCCCAGTAGTAGTCTCTCCACAATGTCCCTTCAGGAAGTCATAGACTGAGGTCTCCCCTCAGCCTCCTCTTCTCCAGACTGAACAGTCCCCAATCCCTCAGATGCTCCTCACCCTTCACCAGCCTCATTGCCCTTCTTTGGACACACTCCAACACCTCATTGCCCCTCTTGCAGTGAAGGGCCCAGAACTGAACACAATACTCAAGGTGTGGCCTCAGCAGTACTGAGCACAGGGGGATGGTCACCTCCCTATCCCTTCTGGCCACAGGGTTTCTAATACAAACCAGGATGCCCCTGGCATTCTAGGCCACCTGGGCACACTGCTGACTGATATTCAGCTGACTATCAACCAGTACCCTCAGTTGCCTCTCCAAGGTGCAGCTTTCCAACCACACATGCCCAGGTCTGACAATATCTCTACCTTCAGATCTGAGTAACTGGTGTGTAATGTGCAGCATCAATCAGTATTTCCTTGGGAGAGTAAATCTTGGGTGTCATGCTGTGTGTTCAAGGTGCATCAAAACCTCCAGTCTCATAGATGATGGGGAGCCCCAAAATACTGGCTCTGAGCTGCTTGTGCTCACATCCCCTCAATCAGGATCAATCCTAACCCCTGATATTGAACTGATACTCCAATATCCGTCCTGATATTGGGATTTACAGTGAGGGTGGTGAGACACTGGCAGAGGTTGTCCAGGGAGGTCATGGATGTCCAGGCACTGAAGATGTTCAGCATCAGGTTAGATGAGGCCTTGAGCAACCTGGTGCAGTGGAACATGGAAGTGGAACTCCCCTGCTCATGGCAGGGCATTTGGAACTAGATGATCTTTAAGGCCCCTTCCAAACCCCAAATCATTCAATGAATCTATGATTTCTTTTATGTCCTGTGATGGAGATGTCCACCTTCCTGAGTGACTTGTGGGACGAGGCACAGCATCACACTCAGTCCCCCAGCACCCTTAATGAGCTCTACCTGTTAGTTCTGGGATTTGTCTCAAAGAGCCTGCTTTGTTGTTCACCACATTTATGCATTCAGGAGAAACTAAATGGCCCAGCTCCAAAGAGCCTCCTCTCTCCCCAGGTCCCATTTGTGGGCACTGCGGATTTGGCGTTCCCAGTGCCTGCGTCTGCCGTGCCTCCTGACCGATCCCTCCTCCAGCAAATAGAGAACAGAGGCCCTTAAAACGTGGAAAATTAAGAAAATGCAGAACACATCGTTAAATCATAGACTCAGGAAGCTGTGGCAATCTTTCCTTCCACTCACAGAAGGACCCCACTCTAACTGAAATCTCTATTTTAATGATTTCCAGTTTGGATGCCCCCAATGCGCTGTGGAGAACCTCCACTGCTTGCTGTGGAATAAAAAAAGAAAAGAAAAGGAAAAGAAAAAGAAAAAGGGAAAATTGGGTGGTAAAATGAAGAATGCTGCAGCTAATGCAGAACAGTTGCATGCTTATATTCCACATTGCCCTAGGCAAAAGCCCTCCTTTTATTTTGGTGCACAAGGCATTGCTTTCCCTCCCTGCTACAGCAGCTGCGCTCACGTCGTGTTTGCTCATCAGCTCTGACAGGCTGACCCAGAGCAGCGCTTTCAAGCGGCTCCTCACCCCAAATCCACCTCCCTTGTAACTCTTCTACAACGCACACAAAGTTCCTCCAGCGTCTTCCAACACTGAGCAGGCAGATTTTATATTTTCCATAACGTTTGCAGTTGCTGACAGCTGGAATAGCTCCAGACTCAGTGTTACTGAGATTATTCTTTGTCAAACATCCCTTGCTGTAGGCAGCATCCCTCGGACTTCATCACCTGCTCACCAAGGGCAAAGCCACTGCCTTGTTCAGGTAGAATCCTGGCACATACTAAACTGTGTGTTCAGGGCTACTGCTTACCTGTACTTGACACTCCAGGATGTGGTTTAATGGCCATGGTGGTGTTAGGTCAGTGGTTGGACTCGATGATCTTAGACCTCTTTTCCAACCAAAACCATTCTATGACTCTCTTCACTGGCCAAGGGCAGTAGGTCTGGATTGGGGTCTTAAATCTGTTAATAGCTTTTTTTTTGTCGTTTTTTTGGGTTTATGGCTCACTAATACACTGTTTTATTTTCTTTTGGAATTGTTGGATCTTGACTCAGACAGGCTGGAGAGCTGGATAGAGAGAAACCTCATTAATCATAGAATGGCAGGGGTTGGAAGGGCTCTTCAGAGATCATAGGGACCACAGGATGTCAAGGGTTGGAAGGGAGCCAAAGAGATCATCGAGTCCAACCCCCCTGCCAGAGCAGAACCATATAATCTAGCTCAGGGCACACAGGAACACATCCAGACAGGCCTTGAAAGGCTCCAGAGAAGGACACTCCACAGCCTCTCTGGGCAGCCTGTGCCAGTGCTCGGGGACCCTTACAGTCAAGTTCCGTCTTATGTTGAACTGGAACCTCCTGTGCTGCAGCTTTCATCCATTGCTCCTTGTCCTATCCCAGGGAGCAGTGAGCAGAGCCTGTCCTCCACCTCCTGACCCCCAGCTGTCAGATATTTATAGGCATTGATTAGATTCCCTCTCAGTCTTCTCTTCTCCAGATTAAACAGTCCCAGGTCCCTCAGCCTCTCCTCATCAGGCAGTGTTGCAGTCTCCTCATCATCCTCATAGTCCTCCCTTGGACCCTCTCCAGCAGATCCCTGTCCCTCTTCAACTGGGGAGCCCAAAACTGAATGCAGTACTCAAGATGAGGTCTCACCAGGGTAGAGTAGAGGGGCAGGAGAACCTTGATCTGCCGGACACACTTTTCTTAATACACCCCAGGACCCATTGGCCTCCTTGGCCACAAAGGCACTTTGCTGTCCCATGGACAGCTTGTTCTCCACCTGCACTCCCAGGTCCCTCTCCACAGGGCTGCTCTCCAGCAGATCATCTCCCAAGATCAAGTTCAACACCCCTACCAAAGCAGGACCACTTCAGGCAGGTCACCCAGGAATGCATTCAGGTGAGTCTTCAGAGAAGGAAACTTGAACTTCATGAAGTAGACAGAGGCCCACTTCTAAAGCTTGTCCAGACCCCTCTGAATAGATCTGATCCCTCAGACTTGTCAAGTGCACCATTCAGCTTAGTGTCTGTTTCCCTGTTCCATCTAAAACACATCACCGAGCCAGCAACCACCACCTGTGGTTTCCAACATGCCCACTTCTGCCACAGAACTTCATGGGAGCTGAATGATGCCCTGACTTATTGACCAGGTTTTGTCCTTTCCCTTGTAAAAGGAGATGCTCTTCACCTCCTCCTGTGTCCATCACACAGCACAGTACCTGCTCAATATCCAAGAGGCCAGGGATAAATCCAGCCTTTGATCTTGAAGTTGTTGGAAGGGTTTGGTGTGGTTTCTTTAGATTTAAGACAGATATCCTTGCTTGGCAAACTGCTCTGCTCCCTGGAATTAAAAGGATTCAAGCACAGACTTGGAAGCAGAAGGAGGACTGAGTAAGGCCAAAATGTTAGCATTAAAAAGCAAAAAAAAAAAAAAAAAAAAAAAGGAATTGAAAGGAAAAGTGAGGAGTTTATGTCCTAAATTCCACAGTGTCACTAGGATCTCTTTCCAGCTTGGCATTAACCCAGGAAAGGGTCTTGGTGTACTGATTGTGACACAGCATCTCTCTGATAGGCCTTTCAGAAGTGTTTTGTTTTTTTTCCCAGAACTCAGGCACTTCAAATTATTCTGTGATGTCCCATCCCATCCTATCACTCCTTTTCCTTGTGCTCCAGCCACACTGCCTTCAGCAAGAGGAGCTGATGAGAGGCAGAGCAAGGAGGTGCTGAACTAGCAAAACCTAAACACCTCCAGATTTGAGTAGAGCGAAGCTGTTTGATCACCTTAGATGAAGCTTCCATAAGGCAGGGAGTTAAGTCCAGGTGATGTCATGGATGGAGCTGGTACACATTGCAGTAGTCAGGAGAATATTGATTGCCATGAGGTGTCAGCTTTGGCTGGGATGCTTCTGTCCCAGCATCCATTCTCCCCTCATGCCACCCATACCACCAAAACCAAAAATAACCCTGCAGGATGATGTTCTCATTCTGGATCTGTATGGAGGTGAGAGGCTGTCCTGGATCAGTGCTACGATGTGGTCCCTCCATCATAGCTCCAGGCACTGACACATCTGACTCTCAGTGCATGAGATGTCTTCCAACTCAGCAGCTACATCTGCATCTCCTTTATGGATAAGAATTAATCCTGGAACTTCTGGGCTTTCAGGGATAGAGAGTGGCAGCAGAAAGTTTGCAGATGACACCAAGTCAGGTGGCAATGTTGATTTGAATGAGGGTAGAGAGACTCTGCAGAGGGAGTTGGATAGGGCCAATATGAATGGGAGGAGTTTCGACAAGGTCAAATGCCAGGTCCTGCACTTGGGTCACAACAACCCCAAGCAAAGTTACAGGCTTGGGGCAGTGTAGCTGGAGAGCTGCTGGCAGAAAGGGATTTCAGGTTTGTAATAGAGAGGAGCTGAATGTGAGCAGCAGTGTGCCCAGGTGGCAAGAAGGCCAATGGCATCCTGGCTGGCCTTAAAAATGCTGTGGCGAGCAGGAGCAGGGAGGTGATTGTGCCCTTGGACTGGGCTTTGGTGAGGTCACACTTCAAGTGTTATGTTCAGTTTTGGACATTGCAATATAAGACAGATGTGGAGGTGCTGGAGCAGGTCCAGAAGAGGGCAACAAAGCTGGGGAAGTGCCTGGAGAATAAATGTTATGAGGAGCAACTGAGGGAGCTGGGGATGGTTAGTTTAAAAAAGAGGAAGCTGAGAGGAGATCTCATTGCTGTCTACAACTACCTGAAGGGACATTGTGGAGAGACTGCTGCTGGGCTCTGGGCACAGGTCATTGGAGACAGAACAGGGGGAAAGGCCTCGAGCTGAAGCTAGGTAGGTTTAGACTGGACATTAGGAAAAAGGTTTTCATGGAGAGAGTGGTCAGGGACTGGAATGAGCTGCCCAGGGAGGTGCTGGAGTCACCCAGCCTGGCTGTGTTTAAGGGTGGTTTGGATGTGGTGCTTAGGGCTATGGTTGAAGGTGAATCTTGTAGAGTAGGGTTCTAGGTTCGTCTCGGTGCTCCTGAGGGGCTTTGCCAGCCTGCATGGTGCTGTGACAGTAACGATCTCTGTAAGTGAAGGGCTTGTGAGCAATCCACTTTACATTGGACTTGCCATGAAGCACAGAAGAGTGAACCTCTGAATCTCCACTCTGGACTTTTCAGAGCTCTGTGAGATGATAAGAAAGGCACAGACTAACATGGGCTAGAGGTAAACTGCTCCCACATCCAGGCCAGGCAAAGACACCTGGAGCAGGGTGGGGAAGATGATGAAAAATGAGACTGGTGCTCTTGTACAATGATGCAATTTATGTCATCCCTGAGCTTCTTGGTATCTCACAGGCATACAGGGGAGTTTATATCCTGCCTCCTGAGCTTCACAGCAGAGTGAAGGGCTCTGGTAGCATCACTGTTCTGGAAACCTTCCAGCACAACATCTCAGGCAGCACCGGCACCAGGTGACACTAGGTGAACAACCACTGGATCTTTTACCTCCCTGCATCTTTGCTCCCCAAAGTCCTTTCATCATTTGCAACTCTGCTGCCCCTCCAAGTCGTTAAGGCTTTTCCAAAAGTATTAAGCCTGAGATGGAAAGACTTAACGTGGGCCAACAGATGAAACCTGGGTGGAAAGCTGACACTGAGAGTGCAGGTGTGGGACACAGAGTGCCAAAGGATACAGAAGGGTCTCAGGAGAGCAGCTCTGTGTCTGGATGAATATCTGCTCCCAGACACATGCCAAGGTACTTGCACATTACTGGGCAGCAGGTGTTGCTTAGAGGTGAGGTGAAACCTCAGAGCCAAGTGCAACAGTGGAGCTGGAGGAGAGCAGGTCCTTTCTAAACGTGTGTCAGCAGCAAACGTGGTAGTGCCCCAGCACAGCTCACCAGCACCACCTCGCCCTCCCAGCACTTTGCTGGGTCTAGGCACAGATGAAGGATGTGGTGCCAAAGAGCTGTGTAAAACAGTAAGACAGATGCAAGGCAATAATTCCTTTTCACATTCCTTCGTGCCACAGTGCCCAGGAAGCACCTGATGTGCCATCAGACATGTTTCAAGGGTCCACATTTCCATTTGGTGCTGAAAGTGTGGGAAACAAAGCACTGAATGGGCCCAAGCAGCTTCTCCCAGAGCAAGCTGGGATGTGAGAGCTGCCTCCATGGTTCCTGAGTCTCAGTTACCGTGCCCCTGTACTCAGCACTGATGAGGCCACACCTTGAATAGTGGCTTCAGTTTTGGATCATTCACTACAAGAAGAATATTGAGGTGCTGAAGCAGGTCTAGAGAAGGGCAAAGAAGCTGGTGAAGGGTCTGGAGAACAGGGCTAGTGAAGAATAGCTGAAGGAACTTGAGTTGCTTAGTCTGGAGAAGAGGAGGCTGAGGGGAGGCCTCATTGCTCTCTGAACGGACGTTGTAATGATGTGAGGTGGTCTCTTCTCCCTGGTAGCAGATGATAGAACAACAGCAAATGGCCTGAAATTGTGCCAGAGAATGTTTAGTTTGGAGATGAGGAAAATCTTCTTCCCTTAAAGTGTGGTCAGGCATTGGAACAGGCTGCCCAAGGAGGTGGTGGAGTCACCATCCCTGGAGGTGATCAGAACTGTGTGGATGCAGGACCAGGTGATCTGAGAGGTCTTTTCCGACCAAAGCAATTCAAAGATTCTATTATCCAGAAGGTCCTACTATGCAAGAGGGATGTGAGGACATACTGTGGGGACACCTGTCTGGTCTCACAGCAACACCATTCATTCTAAAAGCTGGATTTCAGGGGAATGGACTTAACCAAAGTGGGGCAAATCACTGCACCCACCCTACAAAAACAACCCACACGTCCAGCCTGGTGCCTGCGCACGCCCAGGAATGCTGCAGTCCAAGACTTTGCAGCTTTAGTAAGTTCCTTCACAAGATTAGGTGTATTTTTGTTTAAAGCCCTGGGTTTGGAGCTGTGTTTTGACACATAATTGGTGTTTTTAATGAATTAAAGCCACCAGGCTTTGTGGCTGTGAGATGAAAGCTTGAAAAGAGCCTGAGTCCAAAATGGGAAGGAAAATGAAAAGAGTCCAGGATTTATTATTTTTCTTATTATTATTTGCCTGGTTTCTGAGCCTGCCTTTTATTTTCTTTGGAGCTAGCTTGTGATTTTTGAGCTCCTGGGGCTGACAGTGCTAGAGTTAGACTCCAGTGCCTGGCTGCTGCCTTTCTGCTCAAGCAGCTTTTACAGGCTGTAAGCAGGACAAAGCAAACACGCTCATATTATTTCTGCTTTACTAGAGGCTGTACGAGGAGGTCAGTTTGTTTCCTCAGGGCTTTCTTTGCTGCTTGCAACACCCAACATCTATCCCCGTTCCTTCAGGTTAAATGCCAGGCTCCTCACCCCACTGTCAGTAAATCCCTTCAGAAGCTCTGAAGCTTTTTTTCTCTGCAAGATGCTGAAGCAGGTAATGCTCCCAGGGATGAGAACTGAACTCGTATTTAACCCCCAAAAAATGAGCCAGCCAAGGCATCTCTTTACAGGCTCACAGGCTCACAGGATGTCAGGGGTTGGAAAGGACCCAAAGAGATCAGCAAGTCCAACCCCCCTGCCAGAGCAGGACCATGCAATCTAGCTCAGGTCACACAGAAACACATCCAGACAGGTCTTGAAAGGCTCCAGAGAAGGAGAATCATAGAATTATAGAATCATAGAATCAACCAGGTTGGAAGAGACTTCTAAGATACAAAAGCCTTTAAAGGCTTTTATGTTGTGAGATGGAGGCAGCTGTAACCCAAAGTCCTCTCTGAGGGCACTCAAGCATCCAGCAGCTCTGAGGTGCCCAGTTTTGCCTCACCTGGGCAAGGGATCCCATGGCACAAGTCAGTGCAGGAATCCCATCAAATCACAGATTCATTTAGGTTGGAAAAGGCCTTTAGAAACATCAGAGTCCATGGCACAGCTTCTCTCCATGTGGGAACCTGGCTTGCTCCTCTACCCATCTCGAGATGAATCTGTATTTTCCAACACTTCAACCTGGTTAATCTGGACCTGAGCCCAAAAGTGCATAACGTTACATAATCTGCCAGTAAGGTGGGGGAGAAATCAGCAACTCCACTACTTTACTCTGCTGTTTTTGCTATGAATCATGTTCATTGAAGCCTGCTTCAGGCTTTTCTTTTTCTGGCCACTCTGTAGGTTTGGCAAACATCAGCATCTTTTGGCAGAGTGGAAGAGTCAGTGAGAAGAGAGTAGCTGGTGTCCCTGGAGCTGTAGGAGGTGAGATGCAATGGAGAAATGCAGCAAGGGCTCAGCTCAGAAGTGGCACAGCTCTTAAAATCCCAGTTTGGTACCAAATTTGCTTTGAAGGTTACCTCCCAGCAAGCTGGGAAGTGGCTGTGCTGACTTTCCACCTGAAAACACAGGTGCTTTGCTGGGTCTGAAGGCATGCTGCTTTTGCCTTTATGGGACTTGAGGCAGCTGGTGCTCTCATAAAGACACCAAATAGTTTGAGGTCCTCTGCAGAATTGCTTAGTGCTGGATGGGGGTTGTGGAGTCTTCCTCTCTGGAGATATTCAAGAACTGTCTGGATGCATTCCAGTGTGATCTGCTCTGGGTGGTCCTGCTCTGGCAGGGAGGCTGGACCAGATGATCTTAGCTTCCCCTCAGGTAGCTGTAGCCAGGTAATGTTGGGCTCTTCTGCCTGGCAAACAGCAACAGAACAAGGGGACACAGCCTCAAGTTGTGCCAGGGGAGGTCTAGGCTGGATGTTAAGAGGAAGTTGTTGGCAGAGAGAGTGATTGGCATTGGAATGGGCTGCTCAGGGAGGTGGTGGAGTCGCCATCCCTGGAGGTGTTGAAGCAAAGACTGGAAGTGGCATATAGTGCCATGGTCTGGATGAGCTTGGAGGTCTCTTCCAACCTGGTGATTCTATGATTCTATGATCTTTCAAGGTCTCTTCCAGCCCCTGACACTCTATGATTCTATGTCTTGACACATTGCTTCCCACAAACAACTTGGACCAGGAATGACTGCCGCACCTGAAGGGTGCAGACTAAAAAGCTAGGCAGGGATTTTCAACAGAAGCTTGCACTGAGAGGGTGAAAGGAAAGGGACTGAAGCTTGAGGAGGGCAGGTTTAGACTGGAGATTAGGAAGAAATTCTTTACAGTGAGGGTGGGTAGACACTGGAACAGGTTGCCTGGGGAGGTTGTGGATGCCACTACTCTGGAGGTGTTCAAGGACAGGTGGGATAAGTCCTTGAGCAACCTGGGCTAGTAGAAGGTGTCCCTGCCCATGGAAGGGACCTTGGAACTAGATGATCTTGAATCCTGGATCATAAAATCATAGAAGACACCTCCAAGATCATCCAGTCCAACTGCAACCTGTGATATGAGCTGAGAAACACAGTCTCCATTTCAGCAGAGCTTGGGTCAGCCCCCAGAGCAGTACATTTCTTGTTTGCATTTTCCTTCCTCATTTACGATTAATCAATACAGTTCCCTGCTCAGTGCAGGAATGAGAGTGGAAGAGAGAACTCCACACAGCTTCACCCCCAGTGTTGAAATCCATGCAAGGAATGCCTGGTTTTATTTTCCTAGCCTTTCTTATCCTGCTTCGCTCCTCCTGGGAGCTGTTTGCAGGAATGTTTTGGTGTCGTTCTATTTTTGCTAGCCTGCTCCTAACCCGCCCAGCTCCGTGGGGTACATGAACGTTTCACATAGCTTTGTGTCATTTCCCTGTTGATCCTGCACACTGAATTTTTATTTTAAAGAATTACATCTGCGTTTGACTCCTGAGAACAAGTTAATAATGAGAGAGGAGAAAAACCCCAGACGGGCAATGTGAGCAAAGACACAGTGGGTTTGGGCACAGCACCGTCACCATCTACATCTTACCGCTTGTGCTATGCCTAAAGGCATCTGCTGAGGTCAGACTTTGGATGTGTTCCATTTCACAGATTCAGTAACTCACAGGTTCACAGATTGCATTGGGTTGGAAGGCACCCAGGACAAGGAGTAATGGGTGGAAGTTGAGGCATAAGAGGTTCCATGTGAACCTGAGGAAGATTTTTTTTCCCTGTGAGGGTGACAGAGCACTGGCACAGGCTGCCCAGGAGGGTTGTGGAGTATCCCTCTCTGCAGATATTCAAAACCTGCCTGGATGTGTTCCAGTGTGAACTGGTCTAGGTTCTCCTGCTCTGACAGGGGAGCTGGACCAGATGATCTTTTTAGGTCCCTTCCAGCCCCTGACATTCTTTGATTCTATGACCCTCAAAGGCATTCTTGTCCAAACCCCCTGCAGGCAGCAGGGACACCTCCAACTAGACCAGGCTGTCCAGGGACATATCAAGCCTGAATTTAAATGTCCTCAACCACATCACTGGGCAACCTCTTCCAGTATTTCATCAGTCTCATTGTGCAGAACTTCCTCCTGATGTCCAACTTAAATCTCCCTTGCTCCAGTTTCAAACCACTGCCCCTCATCCTATCACTACAAGCCCTTCTAAGCAATCCCTCCCCAGCCTTCCTGTAGGTCCTCTTCAGATATTGAAATGTGGCTCTAAGGTCTCCTCAGAGCTTTCTCTTCTCCAGGCTGAGCAGTCTTAGCTCTCCAGCAGACATAACAAAGCTCTTCCCCACCCACCCCTGTTTGATTTGCATTTCACTTGCCCATTCTGCTCATACCAGTTTTGTTTATTGGCTCAAGCAATGCACAAGCTCCTGAAAATTGTCTCTGCTACGGTGCCTTTTATTAGGAAATGAGGCATGAATGCAGAACGGCAAACCCCAATCGAGCCTGAACAGAAGTCTTCAGGCGATCCTGTGGAATTGATTTTCACAACAGGATGTGAGCAACATTGACAGGAGATGTTTTCTCATTAACTAGGCATTAATACAGATCACTGCCCTGTCATTGCTGTCTCCTATTTGAACAGCACAAGAGACAGGAGAAGCTGAGGAGATTCAAATGTATTTTGGGACCTGAATCTGCCACCTAAAAAAATGACCAAAAACAAACTCCTCCAATAAATTTTATCCAAGCTATAACCTAAAAGTCCTGTCAGGTGCTGTGGGCACTCAGCCAGGGAAGAGATGCTGTGCCTCACAAGAAGAGACACTGTTGTGATAGCTGGAGATACTAAAAATCAGCCTTGATATGGCCCTGGACAGCCTGCTCTAGGTGGAGGTGGTCCTGCTGCCTGCAGTGGGGTTGGACAAGATGACCTTTGAGGGTCCCTTCTAACTCAGCACAGGCTGTGAATCTGTCAATGTCTGTAGTGATGTTTGGTCCTTTCCTGCTTCTCATTCTTTTAATTTTGGAGCTTTAGCACCCTGACTTACTCCAGTCAATGACGTAGGAGTGGTAGCTGATGCTGTGGTGACCACTGGACAGCATCCATCATGTGTCTGGAGGCATTTCATGTATGGCTGCCAACTCCATGCTCTCCCTGTGGCTGGTGGTCTCAGGCATCTTCATCTTCCACCTGTTTTCCCTCACTGAAAAGTCAGAGAGGAGGCAGGCTGGTTCCCATCTCAAAGGGGAGTTCATGTCCAGGTGCAGTGCCCCATCAACGGCACCTCCGTTAAGCAACAAGCCAGCTGGTTCCAGCATTCCTGCTCCTGCTCTGTCACCCTGGCAGTGGTGGAGATGCTCACATTTATCCTTTGCTGCCCTCTTTTGCTTTCCAGCAACCTGATCCTTCAGCAGCTTTGTTTGATGTGGCTCACGCAGCCTGCTGTTCTGGCAGGCTAACAAACACAATGAAACAAAAGAAAATGAAAGAAATTTGGATGCTGGCAGTGCTTTAAACTTGAAATGGTCTCATTCCTTAAAGGAGCTGCCTGGGACACCGTTAAGATCTAGAATAAGAGCATCTTCATTAAGACATCTGCCCAAACTGCTGTTGCATGATACCAACACGGAGGCACGGCAAGATCTATGACCAGAATCACTCATGGAACTGAAGTGGGTCTCCTCTCCACTACCAAGGTACCAAACACAACCTAAGGCTCCTTCAGAAGCTCAAAGCTGCTCCTCCACCCTGAGCTGTGCCTTGCCACCATGCATGGTTGGAGCAGATGATCTCTGAGGTCCCTGGTCTAATTTTGGAGAGGACCTCCTCCAGAACCTCCTTGAGTGGCAGCTCTGTGTGAGACCAGCCCTAGTGGTGTCCCTTTGGATACCAGGAGATGCAGACATCTGCTGAAATATGACCAGAATATTTGGTCTTCCTGCTTGTAGGAAAAATCAAGTGAAATCAAAATGCCCTTTGGTTGCTTAGGTGGGCACAGTGTGGCTTACCCAGTTAGAAAGTGGGTCACTCAGTTCACCTAGAGGCTTATCCGCTTAGGGAATGGGTTCCACAACTAACGAACAGTTTCCCCAGTTAGTGAATGGCTTCTCCAGGTAGAGAATGGTTTCCCCAGTTAGGGAATGACTTCCCCTGTTAGGGAACTGTTTCCTCAGTTAGAGAATGGTATCTTCAATTAGTGAATGATTTCCTCAGTTATTGGATGGCTTTCCCAGTTAGGGAATGGCTTTCCCTGTTAGGGAATGGTTTCCTCAGTTAGGGAATGGTATCCTCAATTAGTGAATGGTTTCCCCAGTTAGTGGATGGCTTCCCCACTTAGGAAATGGCTTCCCCAGTTAGTGAAAGGCTTACTAGTTAATTGGTTCTGTTTACTGCTCCTTGTTTGGTTGGCAGGATGAAGACATTTGGTACCTGTTGGGGTAATTGACTGTGGCTGTGTTTGGGTTGGGTTCAGGCTGAGGTGACCTGTGAAGGGCTGTGGCTCTCTTGGGACAGTGCAATAATAAAGCACAACCTTTCCTCAAGGATCTTTTCCCTTTTCTTTTTTTTGTTGTTGCTGTCATTCAGTTATTTCCCACCATCCAGCACCACGTTAGAGTAGAACACCAGGTCTCCTGCACCATAAATGCTCAAAAGTGCAAATCAGAATGATTCTGTTGGTATTTTCCAATGTTGGAGGACACAGTGGCCAGTTTCTCCTTCCAGAAATAAAGGCATGGTCCTGGCATCCATTTCTGAAAGGCAGCAGCACTCACAGGTGGAAGGAAACACTTAAGAGGCTTGGAAAGAAACATTCACCATCCTGACTGCAAACAAAAGGCCCTTCTTTAAGCGTGGCCTTTGCCACATTATGGTTCCATGAGCAGCCCTTCTCACATCGAGGCAGATACTGGGAGAGTCTTCACTGAGCTGAATGAGAAGTTGCTTCACAGCATCATTCCAGTATCTGAAGGGGGCCTACAGGAGGGCTGGGAAGGACTGTTTACAAGGTCTTGTAATGACAGGACAAGGGGTTATGGGTTTAAACCTGAAGAGGGGAGATTTAAACTGGATGTTAGGAAGAAGTTCTTTCCAGTGAGGGTGAGACACTGGCACAGGTTGCCCAGGGAGGTTGTGGCTGCTCTCTCCCTGGAGGTGTTCAAGGCCAGGTTGGATGAGGCCTTGAGAGACCTGTTCTAGTGGGAAGGGTCCCTTCCAACCTAAATCATTCTATAATTCTATGATCATTCAGACTTGAAGTGGCCCTGAGCAGACTTGATGTTCCCCTGGGCAGTCTGATCTAGTTGGAGACATCCCTGCTGACTACAAGGGGGTAGGACAAGATGACCTTTGAGGGTCTGTTCCAATCCAGTGCAATCTGTGAACCTAGGAATGGTAGAACCACTCCTCCTATGAGCTCATACAGATAACTGCAGAACAGGTCCATGACCAGCTTGCAGAGGCAAGTGCTTGAGCTCTGTCCATAAAGCAGAGGGATGTGTCTGCTTCTGGATATAATCACAGAATCATTTCAATCATAAAATACCCTTAAGAGCACAGAATCACAGAATGTCAGGGGCTGGAAGGGACCTCAGAATCTCATCCAGTCCAACTCCCATGGCAGAGCAGGATCACCTAGAGCATATCACACAGCAACGCATCCAGGAGGGTTTTGAATATCTCCAGAAAGAGAGACTCCACATTCTCCCTGGGCAGCCTGTGCCAGTGCTCTGTCACCCTCAAGATCATCGAGTCCAACCATCATCTATCTCTACCATGGCTGGTGCAAAGCCATGTCCCTCAGCACCACAAAGTACCTCAGGTTTCATCTACTGATGCTCCAGAGAGGAGGGTTTTATGGCGTGAAACACTAAGCAGAGCACAAAGAGTGGTTCTGAGCACTTACATATATTCATTGGAACTCTATTTCTATGCATTTCCAGCTGCAGTTGTACTTCTGTAGCAGGAAGAAAGTCTTCATCTGACGTTGGCAGCTCCTCTTGATAAGGCAGGTTGGTGATTGTTGGGGTTTTGCTATTTATTGGGATGGGTTTGGGGGTTTTTTGGAGGGGGAGGGTTGCTAATTTTCTGTGTTGGGTTTTTGTTTGCTTTATTTGTTGGGTATTTGCTAGTTTGGTTTGGATGAGCTTCACTGGGTTTGTGAGTTGAGGTTTTGTTGGGTTTGGTTTGAGGGGGTTATGGATTTGTGTGCTGGGGTTTTGCTGGGTTTTGTTGAGTTTTTGCTGCTTTGTTGGAGTTTGGTTGGGTTTGGGTTTTTTTATTTTTTGTTGGGGTTTTGTTAGTTTTATTCATTGGGGTCTTGTTGGGTTTTATTTGTTGGGGGTTTGTTGGTTTTATTGGGGCTTTGTTGGTTTTATTCACTGGGGTCTTGTTGGTTCTATTGGTTGGGGTTTTGTTGGCTTTATTTGTTGGGGTTGTGTTGATTTTATTCATTTGGGGTTTGTTGGTTTTATTCATTTGGGTTTGGTTGGGTTTATCTGTTGGGAGTTTGTTGGGTTTATTTGTTGGGTTTTGTTGGCTTTATTTGTTGGGGTTGTGTTGGTTTTATTCGTTGGGAGTTTGTTGGCTTTATTCTTTGGGGGTTTGTTGGTTTTATTCATTGGGGTTTGGTTGGTTTTACTCATTGGGGTTTGGTTGGTTTTATTTGTTGGGGTTTGGTTGGTTTTACTCATTGGGGTTTGGTTGGTTTTATTTGTTGGGGTTTGGTTGGTTTTACTCATTGGGGGTTTGTTGGCTTTTTTGATGGGATTTTGTTGATTTTATTCATTGGGGTTGGTTGGGTTTATTTATTGGGGTTTTGTTGGCTTGTTGGGGTTTTGTTGTTTTTATTTGTTGAGGTTTTGTTGGTATTATTCATTGAGGTTTTTGTTGGATTTATTCATTGAGGTTTTGTTGGTTTTAATTTGTTGGAATTTTGTTTGATTTATTCATTGGGGTTTGGTTGGTTTTATTCATTGAGGTTTTGTTGGATTTACTCATTGGATTTTGTTGGTTTTATCTGTTGGGAGTTTGTTGGTTTTATCTGTTGGGTTTTGCTGGTTTTATTTGTTGGGGTTGTGTTGGTTCTATTCTTTGAGGTTGTGTTTGGTTTATTTGTTGGGGTTGTGTTGGTTTTATTCTTTGGGGTTGTGTTGGGTTTATTTGTTGGGGTTTGGTTGGTTTTATTCATTGGTGCTTTGTTTGCTTTATTTGTTGGAGTTTTGTTGGCTTTATTTGTTGGGTTTTGTTGGTTTTCATTTTTGGGGAGGTTGTTGGTTTTATTTGCTGTGGTTTTGTCATTTTTTTTTCTTGGGGTTTTGATGGTTTTATTTTGGGGGGGGTTGTTGGTTTTTTTCATTGGGGTTGTGTTGGTTTTATTCATTGGGGCTTTGTTAACTTTATTCCTTGGAATTTGTTTGGTTTTATTTGTTGGAGGTTTTTTAGGTTTTATTCTTTGGGGTTTTGTTGGTTTTATTTGTTGGGATTTGGTTGGTTATATTTGTTGGAGTTTGGTTGGTTTTATTCATTGGGGGTTTGCTGGGTTTATTGTCTGGTTTCGTTCTGTTTGGGGTTTTATTTTGTTAGATCAATTCAACAAAGTCAGTAAATCTGCAACAGCATCTGAAAATCATGGGAGCAGACCTGAAATAAGCTGCTCCTCTGTTTAACAAGAGAAAACAAAGCTATTTCTGCATCCTTCTATTTGCACTGAGTGAAACATCTATTTTTATCCAAGGCCCGGTGGTAACAAAGAGTGGAACAAGCTTTGAGGTCATCGCTCTGTGCTGCAGACCTTGCAACGGGAGCTGACTGTAACATCTTTCCAAGTGTTCTCTGGGGGTCCATATGTGTAGACTGGTAAAGCTGTTAACGCTCCCAATTAGGTTTTAATTTATCTTAGTTTCCTCAGCCTGGCCATTAAAAGTCACACCACAGAGCCATTAAACCTCAGCAGCGCAGCCGCCGAGTTTTGTCAGGTGTTGGCCAAGCGAAGACTGCTGCAGACAAGCAGCAGAAACTGGACTTTAATTCCAGCTTTTTGGAAATAGGTGGCGGGGGGGAAGTGTTTAAATAGGTCAGGAGACCCTGGACATCTGTTTGACGTATAATGCAAGAAAAAACAAATAAAAGCTTCCACATTCCCAAGGACAGAAAGCATTTAATCTACTGGTCCAGTCTTTTCAAGAAGCCCCCCATTTTGGCAGGAGATAGATGTCATTAAAGAAACAACCAACAAGATTTATGGCAGCTAATTTATGTCTGCAGCAGCTCAGACATGTTTTGGGGGCAGCAGAGCTCACCACGGGCAGTATTTTCCTTCCTGCACATTCTTATTGTTTCAGTTTATTCCAGCAGCACGTCTTGTGAGATCATTTATTGCTTAGCGCGAGCGCTCCGCCGAAGCCATTTATAACAGGGGGGGATGGGACACACACACTCACACACATCAACAAGTGGAGTGAGATCACTCCGCTTCCTTGGGGTCGGCCTATGGGAGGGTGATGAAATCATGTATTTATCTACAACTTATTAGATGCCTTTGATTGACTGGGGGTCGATTTATTTCTTTCCCCTCCTCAGTGCTGCTGAGGAAGGTTCTGGGCGCTCGGCCGTGGTGTTGCACGACAGCCGCTAAAACAATTATCACGAGACGGGACCGTGGGGGCAGCCCTCTAACACATGTTTGCAGAGAGAAGAAGACAGCTCCAGCAGCTCAAAATATAAGCCAGATGGAAAAGTCATCCAGCTCTGAGGAGGAGGGGGGGAAAGCTCAACCTGTTGTAGGCTGTTTTATAACTGGGGGAATGGTACAGTAAATGTTTGGGATAACCCAAGTCACCAGTAGGTCTTTCCTGCCATAGGTGAACTTCTGACCTTATTTCCTTGGAGGGCTGTTAAAATGAAGTCAGAGGGCAAGCAGAGTTATTTGCCAGCACCGTTTTCACTTGTGTGGTCTAGAAAGTTAACAGATTTTTGTTCTTCCTCCTCCAGGAGACAGACATGGTGATGAGGGGAAGGAGGAGATAGCTTCATTAACCTGCCCCAGCCTTTCAGGGCTCCTAGGTGACACATGGAGCTTCCCAAATGGTGTTTCCATCCTGCCAAGACCTCTTTACTTTGACGAGGGCTGGGGACAATGTTCTATGAGATTTCATAGAATCACAGAAATCTTTTGGTGGAACAGACTCATAGATTCACAGAATGGGTTGGGTTGGAAGGGACCTTCAAGATTATCCTCCTGTCAAGATTATGCCTCCCTGTCATGGCCAAGGATACCTTCCACTAGACCAGGTTGATCAAGAACTCATCCAACTGGGCCTTGACCACCTCCGAGGAAGGTGGTCCTCCATGGGCAACCTGCTCCAGTGTCTCACCATGCTCACTGTAAAGAATTTCTTCCTAACCTCCAATCTACATCTGCCCTTCTCAAACTTCCGTCCACTCCCTCTCCTTGTGTCACTACAAGCCCTTGTAAAAAAGGTCTCTTCCTGGCTATCTTGTAGGCCACTTTGAGGTACTGGAAAGCTTCTATAAGTTGTCCCCCTTCAAGATCATCAAGTCTCACCATTAACCCAGTACTGCCATTTCAGGTGTCCCCATTGGTGTGATTGTAAATAGTGACAGAAGGAGATATTTGCAGCTTTGGATGGGTTTCCCACTTACAGAGTCAGACTGGAGCTGCCTGTTTTTATGACAACCTGGCCTTCAAGTTCCAAGTGGCTTGGACAGATTCACTCTGGTATGGGTCAAGAAATGGCTGGAGGGCTGGGTCCAGAGAGTGGTGGTGAATGGTGCCGCAGCCAGTTGGCAGCTGTCATTAGTGGTGTTCCCCACTGGGCCCAATCCTGTTCAACATCTTTACTGATGATCTGGACCATCAACATCAGTAAGTTTGCAGATGACACCAAGCTAGGAGCAGATGTACATCTGCTGGCCAGGCTGGATGGGTGGGCAGAGGCCAATGGGATGAGATTGAGCAAGGCCAAGGGCAGAGTTCTACACTTTGGCCAAAACAACCCCAAGCAGCACTACAGGCTGGGGACAGTGGCTGAGAGCAGCCAGGCAGAGAGGGACCTGGGGGTACTGGTAGATAGTAGCTGAAGACAAGGCAGCAGTGTGCCCAGGTGGGCAGGAGAGCCAGTGGCATCCTGGCCTGGCTCAGGAATAGTATGGCCNCAGAGAGAGTGATTGGCATTGGAATGGGCTGCCCAGGGAGATGTCACTGTCCCTGGAGGTGTTCAAGAAAACACTGGACAAGCTGCTTAGTGCCATGGTCTAGTTAGTTGGATAGGGTTGGCTGGATGATCTTGGTTGGATAGGTTGGACTGGATGGATAGGTTGGACAGGTTGGACTGGATGAGCTTGGAGGTCTCTTCCAACCTGGTTCATTCTATGATTCTGTAATAGCCAGAGAAGTCAGAATAGCATAAAATGAGCAAATACACTGGAGCACATATCATGTCAGAGAATCACAGAAGGACAAAGCTTTGTGGGGCAGAGCTGGCCTGGAAGTCACACCAGAAATCAGCATCTTCATCTGCTTGACGAGGATCTGCAAGCTCCTCACATCTCCTTCCTACTGCTTGGATTGGAAAATCTTTTGTGTGATTCTGGCACTCCTGAGGCCTCATCCTGAAAGAAGCCTTGAGCCTTTCCAGAGTGCGACATAGTGATGACTATCAAAGCCTCATTGATGCTTCTTCTCTGAGGAGAGACTGAGGGAGTTGGGGCTGTTCAGTTTGGAGAGGAGAGGGCTTCCAGCAGACCTTAGTGTGACATTTCAGTATCTTAAGGGGGCTACAAGAAAGCTGGGGAGGGACTTTTTAGCATGTTAGGTAGTGATAGGACTGGGGACAATGGAACAAATCTAGATTCTCCCACACTGGAGAATCTGTTTCCTAGGGGAGGCTGGTGGAAAGCAATAAAAGGATGGTAGCTACCTACCAGTGTCTCTGTTCACAGAATCACACAACTTTAGAGGTTGGAAGGGACCTTCAAAGGTCATGGAGTCCAACCTCCCTGCCAAGGCAGGATCACCCATGTTAGTTTGCACAGGAATGCATCCAGGTGAGTTATGAAAGTCTCCAGAGAAGGAGACTCCACAACATCTCTGGGCAGCCTGCTCCAGGGCTCTGTCACCCTCACTGGAAGGAAGTTATTCCTCATGTCGAGCTGAAACCTCCTCTGTTCCAGTTTGTAGCTGTTGCTCCCTGTTCTATTGCTACTGACCACCAAAAAGAGCTCTCCGCTTGACACCCACTCCTCAGATACTTGTATATATTGCTCAGATCCCCTCTCAGCCTTCTCTTCTCTAGACTAAACAGCCCCAGGGCTCTCAGTCTCCCTTCGTAGGGAGGTTCTCAAGGTAAACTCACTTATGGTAAAGAAGCCACTGACCATTCTCTGTCCTTATTCTCTTCCTTATGACCTGGAAGCTATGCTCTAGGAACCAGCTGGGGATTTTAAGCCCTTTGGAGGGATCCTGCTGGAAGTGCTACCCGCCACATACCATGCTTGGCTTCAGGTTCACCTGAGCATTTTTCCCCTCTCCATTTCCTGGCACAGAAGGTCTCTCTGTCACCACTCTGACATGCTAAATAAACCAAGGTTGGACTGGATCATTCCTGAGGTCCCTTCCAGCCTGGCATTCTGTAATTATTCTCCTTTCTTAACTGTGTCCCACAATGGCATGGACCTTTCTGTTTACACCCTTTTTAACAGAAGGGTGTTGGTTTTGTTTTCAATAGGCTTTGTTTTAACCCTACTTTAGAATCACAGATTCAGTCAGGGTTGGAAGGGACCTCAAGGATCATCCCAGCTCCAGCCCCCCTGCCATGGGCAGGGACTCCTCACACTAGATCAGGTTGCTCAGAGCCACATCCAGGCTGGCCTTAAAGACCTCCAGGGATGAAGCTTCCACCACCTGCCTGGGCAACCTGTGCCAGTGGCTCACCAACCTCATAGTGAAGAACTTCTTCCTAATGTCCAAAGTGAATCTACCCACTTCTAGTTTTGCTCCATTCCCTCCTGTCCTATCACTACCCAACACCCTAAAAAGACCCTCCCCAGCTTTGTTTTACCCCCTTAAGATACTGAAAGGTCACAGTAAGATCTCCTTGGAGCTTTCTTCTCTCCAGACTGATCAGCCTCAACTCTGTCAATCAGTCTCCATCAGATCATAATTAAAGAATCCACATTCTGATGATTGATTCATGAACTGCAACATTGACTGCTTCCTACCAACATTCAAGTTGTCTTCTCACTGCATCCCAACCTTGCTCCGCTCATTTCCCACATTATGAGTGCAGGAAGACAGAGCTCCTGGGACTAAAATCACTTTGCTGGCAATATCAGACATCCAACAGTGGGAGGCTGGGAGGATGCTCACACTCAATGAGCCCTTGCACAGGTTAATTGACTGCTCATCCACTTCTAATGGCACAAGGTGGTAATGAATTCAGTGCATTCATTAATGAGCTGCATGAAGGGATAGAGTAGATCTTCAGAAAGTGTGCAGATGGTACTAAAATGAGAGGAATATCTGACATGCCAGAAAGCTGTGCTGCCATTCTGTGTGACCTGGACAGGTTGGAGAGATGGGCAATGGAAAGAAATGAAAGGAAATTCACTAAGGGCAACTGTAAAGACCTGCAGCTGGGAAAGAACAACCCCAGGAATCAGTGCAGGTTGAGTGCTGAGCTGCTGGAGAGCAGCTCTGAGGAAAAGGACCTGGGAGTCCAGGTAGGCAACATGATGAGCATGAGGCGGCAATGGGTCCTCATGGCCAAGGAGGTCCATGACATCCTGGGATGCATTCAGAGGAGTGTGGCCAGTAGGTTGAGGGAGGTTCTCTCCCTCTCTACTCTGCTCTGGTGAGACCTCACTTGCAGTACTGTGTCCCATTCTGGGCACTCCACCTCAAGAAGAGCAAAGAACTCCTGGAGAGATCCCAGAGCAAGGCCCCTAAAATGCTGAGGGGACTGGAGCATCTCTCACACGAGGAAAGGCTGAGGGACCTGGGGCTGGTTAACTGGGAGAAGAGGAGACTAAGAGGGGAATCTCATCAATGCTTACAAACATCTAAGGGGTGGGTATCAGGAAGATAGGACCAGACTCTTCTCAGTGGTCCACAGTGACAGAATAAAAGGTCATGACCACAAATTTGACATAGAAAGTTCCATCTAAACATGAGAAGGAAATTCTTGACTTTCAGAGTGGTGGAGTGCTGAAGCAGGCTGCCCAGACAGGTTGTGGAGTCTCGGTCTCTGGAGACTTTCAAGGCGAGCCTGGATGTGCTCCTGTGTGACCTGCTTTAGGTGATCCTGCTCTGGAAGAGGGGATTGGACTCGACGATCCCTTCCATTCTATGATTCTATGGTAGTGGCAGGTGATGGTGACGAATGGAAAGCAGTGGCAGCAGGCAGCCCGAGGCAGAGCCGGCGGCTGAACACCAGGCAGCGTGTTCTGCGTTATCCCTGCGCTCCAGCAAACAGCAGACAGATGTTCCCCGGCGCGATACATCTCCGCAGCCCGAGGTAGATCACAGGAAACACCCAACTGCTTCCAGCTGGGCTGCCGTGATGAAACGTTTCAGACATATGGTCCCAGAGCTGATCCCTACGTAGATGGTGCCTCGAAACAGGGAGAAGGCGTTTGGGAATGAGTGGTGCATGTGAATGGATTGCTGGAGGCGCACAGAGGGAGGGGGGCATCATCCTGTATGCTGGATGGTGGGAAGGGAAACCCTGCTGCTGAGATCGTGGTGGAGCAGTTTGGGGGATGGGGTGGTGAGCTTGAGTGTCTCCCACTCTAAAACTTAAAAACAAATCACAACCCAAAAGCCATCCAAAAATAAAATAAAATAATGCAAAGAGGAATAAAGAAGAGAGGAGAGAAGAGAAAAGATTAGNGGAAAGGAAAGGAAAGGAAAGGAAAGGAAAGGAAAGGAAAGAGACATAATAAAACAAGATATAAAAGGAAATAAAATCTAAAATAAAGCAATAGACCAAAATAATAAAAGAA
>WAAF01014448.1:88259-125648 GCA_013400475.1 Tricholaema leucomelas | reverse complement strand
TTCACCTGTTTCCTTTCTGAGAGGGCCCACAATTTCCCTAGTCTTCTTTTTACCATTTTACCTCCAGAAACGTGATAATGCTGCTCCAGGTGTGTCAAAGAGTTTTCTGGTCATGGAATCATGAAATCATAGAATCAACCAGGTTGGTAAAGACCTCCAAAATCATCCAGTCCAACCTATCATCCAGACCTATCCAGTCAACTAGATCATGGCACTAAGTGCCTGATCCAGTCTTTTCTTGAATGCCTTCAGGGACGGTGTTTGTGTCAGCAGAGGTAGAGAGCTTAATTGGGTCAGAATTGTTAAAAATGAAGCTATCATTTTTGTTGTTATTGTAAAATTCTGTTGATATTCAGCTTGTCAGTAGCTAATTCAAGCTGTGACTCGAATTTGAACCTTTTCATTCCACTATATTCATAGAATGGTTTAGGTTGGAAAGGACCTTGAAGGGCATCTAGTTCCAACCCCACTGCACTCAACAGGGACACCTTCCGCTACCACCAGCTTGCTCAAGGCCTCTCCAACCTGGTCTTGAACACCTTCAGGAAGGGGACATCCACAACCTTCCTGGGCAGTCTGTTCCAGTGTCTCACCAAAAGTCAAGAAAACTGAATGGTTGGACTAGCTCTAGAGTCAGTGAGCTGTAAATGACAAGGAAGGATATTTCTGGCATGATGTGTTAGGCTTACTTTTGAAAGTGCCCTTGTGAAAAAGTAGGGCTGGTGTTGGTGGAACCATTTCTCTGCCCATGTAAATCTCCTGCAACAGAATGCTCTTCTGGATTGCATCCCAGAGCATAAGAGACACTGAGAGAACAGTAATAATCACAGTGAAGCCTCACAGCAGGAGCAGAAACACTTCTATCAGTAGCAACAGGACAGGGTGAGCTGGGAACAAATGAGATGTTATTAGTGCAGTTGAGAGGATGTATCATCAGAGCCATGTTTTATCCCTCTCAAACAAAAACACCACACAAAAGGACGTATTTTTCACGCTCTAATAAAACTGGATCCACATCCTGGAGAGGACGTGAGGGGAAGATTCTCTCAAAATGGGTAGCTCAAGTGTGTCAGTGAGACATTGCTGGTGTGTTAGAAAGAGTTAATGGTTCAGGTTACAGTTTTCCTGATTTTTCTATCCAGCTAATCTAGTTGCATTCTTGTGCCCTTGAGCAACCTTGCAGTTCCTAAAGCACAGCATAGAATCATAGAATCATAGAATCATAGAATGGTTTAGGTTGGAAGGAACCTCAAGGATCATCCAGCTCCAACCCCCTGCCATAGGCAGGGACACCTCCCACTAGAGCAGGCTGCTCAAAGCCTCATCCAGCCTGGCTTTAAATGCCTCCAGGGAGGAAGCATCCACAACCTCCCTGGGCAACCCGTTCCAGTGTCTCACCACCCTCACTGTAAAGAACTTCCTCCTAATATCCAGTCTAAATCTCCCCTCTTCCAGCTTAAACCCATTCCCCCTTGTCCTAACATTACTAGACCGTGTAAATAGCCCCTCCCCAGCCTTCCTGTAGGCTCCCTTCAGATACTGGAAAGCCACTATAAGGTCTCCTCAAAGCCTTCTCTTCTCCAGGCTGAAGAGCCCCAACTCTCCCAGCCTGTCCTCATAGCAGAGCTGCTGCAGCCCTCTGAGCATCTTCGTGGCTCTCCTCTGGACCCGCTCCAGCAGTTCCATGTCCTTCTTGTGTTGGGGGCTCCAGAACTGCACACAGTACTCCAGGTGGGGTCTGACGAGAGCAGAGTAAAGGGGGAGAATCCCCTCCCTTGCCCTGCTGGCCACACTGCTCTTGATGCAGCCCAGCACAGGGTTGCTGTCTGGGCTGCATGTGCACACTGCAGGCTCATGTTGAGCTTTTCGTCAACCCAGACCCCCAGGTCCTTCTCCTCAGGGCTGCTCTCAGCCATTCACCACCCAGCCTGTATCTGTGCCTGGGATTGCACCGACCCAGGTGCAGGACCTTACACTTGGCCTTGTTAAACGTCATGAGGTTGGCCTGGGCCCACCTCTCCAGCCTGTCCAGGTCCCTCTGGATGGCATCCCTGCCCTCCAGCAAGTCAGCTGTGCCACACAGCTTGGTGTCATCTGCAAACTTGCTGAGGGTGCACTCAATTCCTCTGTCCATATCACTGACAAAGATGTTAAAGAGCACTGGTCCCAGCACTGACCCCTGAGGAACACCACTTGTCACCGGTCGCCAGGTGGACATTGTGCCATTGATCACCACTCTGCATGCGACCATCCAGCCAATTCCTTATCCAGTGAGTGCTCCAGCATTCTCTTTACAGAATGGTAGGGGTTGGAGAGGACCTGTAGAGATCGTTGACTTCAACCTCCCTGCCAAATCAGGGTCATCCAGGGCAGGTCACACAGGAATGCATGAAGGGACTTGCTGGAGAAAATCCAACAGAGACTATGAGGATAACTGGGGGACTTGAACATCTCACCTGTGAGAAAAGACTGAGAGAGCTGGGATAGTTAAGCTTGGAGAAGGCCGAGAGGGGATCTTATCAATATGTGTAAATATCTGAGGGGTGGATGCCAAGGTGAAGGTGCTAGGCTCTTTTTGGTGGCACCCAGTGGTAGGACAAGGAGCAATGGGTACACACTGGAACACAGGAAGTTCACCTCAACATGAGGAGAAACTTCTTTACTGTGAGAGTGACAGAGCACTGGAAGAGGCTGCCCAAAGAGGTTGTGGAGCATTCCTCTCTGAAGACTTTGAAAACCCAACTGGATGTGTTCCTGTGTGACACACCCCAGGTGACCTTGCTTTGGCAAGGGGGTTGGACTTGATGTTCTTTTGAGGTCCCCCAACTCCTAACATTCTGTGACTCTGTGATAACAATTACAGTTAGCTATTGTCAGTGGTTTGCTTATTGTTTATTTGGGTTTAGTTTTCTTTGCTTTCAGCAGGATAGCCCATAGTCTTTGAGGTGTTTATTGCTGTGGCATTCCATACAGCACACACGCAATGTGAAAACTGATGCACACCTAAGGCAAGTCATTTAATAAAGTCATTGAAAAGAAGAGATTCAAAACTGGGAATAGAAATGCACTGTTTCTGTCTTCTGAGAAGTCCCTTAAAGAATTTACAGTGGTTCTTGAAAATTTCTCTGGGAATGCAGTGTAAGAGGGAATAATAGCAAGCAGTGTATAAGCATTTGACCTTTCTTCCCACAGCTTCAGGATGCCTCCCACGTGGGAGGAAAGATAGCGGGACATCTGGCTAAGGGGAAAAACAAGACATAACATATGTAAAAGACTGGACTGTACTCGCCTAGATGATGCTAATGTGTAAGCCTGTGCTCTATGCTCAAGACTATATAAACAGAAGCAGAGGCAGCAATAAACGTCTCCAGTGGGATTCAGATTGAATCGTGTGGAGTCTCTGTTTTCCTGCATGCAAATTTCTTCTTCAAAAGTGTTATAAAGCAAACTTTACTGAGCAGGAAACACACGATGATGTTCATAAAACTTCCAGGAGGTTAAAGAAAGCCACAAGCTCTAAACAAAACATGAAATGATTTCTTTATTAATTGTGTCTTTCTGTTTCTCTGGTGTTCAGCTCTTGCTTTCGCTCTGCTTTCGTACCACAGGGGCAAAGCAGCCATGCGTTATGCAGGTCTGTATCTTTATTATTCAGTGCAGCACAAAACTACTCTGTTGCTTTGCTAAAGAATTGCAACTTGCTCTGTTCTCCATCTTCTGAGTGTTCTGCTCAGAACAGGGGCCTTCTCTTCCCTGAAGTCGTGAATCTCAGTGTGGAATGATGAGTAAAACCACCTTGCACATATTACCAAAAATGGCACTGAGAAGCTCAGGAAATAACAATGTGATCCTCCCCACATTAATCTAAGCAATGTGAATCCTACCAGGTTTAACTTGTGATTTGAAGCTTCCTGTGATTAACATTTCTAGCTCTTTCCATCTGCTGGTCAGATGCCCTCACAAGAGAAAGCAATTTCCTAATGTCTCTCCTGCCATGCTCTGATGGCTAAGTTATTCCAGTTTACATATCTATTCCTTTTTAGTGAGAGAGGGGAAGAGAGACCAAATGCATGGCTTTGAAACTCCACAAATAAAAATGTCTCAGCTGCTGATTAAGTCTCATGACACTTCTCTAAATTTGCCTTTTGATCCATGTCTCTAAATTGCACTGTCCCAGGTCAACCACAGTGTTCCAGCTGAGGTCTTCCTGGTGCTGTCTGATGCACTTAGCTGCTTTTCATGGGATGCTCCTCTTCACAACCTACTCAAGTCACATTGAGAAGTCCTCTTTGGGTAAGATGAAGATAGTCACAGCTCATAAGGTGGCGGTTTTTGCTGTATTACCAAACACTATGCCAAAACATAAAAGAAACCACAATTCCCTGCTTCAGGCATGGTTCCAGAAGCTATCATAAGATTGTAGAATGGCATAGATTGGAAGGAACCGCAGAAATCATTTGCTCCAATCTGCCTGCCATGGGCAGAGACACCTCTCAACTAGACTTGGTTGTCCAAGGCCTCATCCAGTCTGCCTTTAAACACCTCGATGTGGAGGATGTCCGCAACCACTCTGGGCAGTCTATTCCACCCTCTTACTGAAGAACTTCTTCCTAAGATCCAGCCTAAACCTACTCCCTTTCCTGGAATAGTTGTTGTGGTACCAGCAATGAAATAAAGGTCTCTGTCCTATTTTCTTACCAGTGCTAACCCCGTCCTTCCCAAACCTCACTTGTCAAGCCCATTCCAATTCAATGCTATGAGTTGTGTCACTGCTTAAGCTACTATGCCCCTTTGCATGGTTTGAACATTCATAGAGCTCTGAAAGCTCTCTGTGGCTGTGTGAAACTTTGCAGTGAAGGTCTGCAGATTACTACTAAATGCTTCCAATGTTTATGGTAAAAAATCATTAGGTTTCTATGCATAGGACCCTCACAGTGCTCAAAGAACATGAGAACAAACATTACATAGCTCCTTGGTAGGATATCGTTGTGATAAAGTGTAGGAGTTTGCTTCACTTTTAATCAAAACTTGTCTTCTAATGTGACAGCACAAAGAGCAGTGAGCAAAGAGCAACTCCCTGATGACTCCTCGTGTTTAAACAAACAGTTTGCCTGATTCTAAAAGGTGGACAAGAGTTAAGTCACAGACAGTTTGGTAAGCACAAGGGCTAGCAGAATTTAAAGAGACTCTAAATGTCTTCTTCAGCCTTTTCTCTACTCAGTAGGATCCAGTACATCAAAGTAAGGGATAGCTGCCTTCATCTTCAGATGTCTGATAGTGGATATTACAAAATCCAAGCATCTTAAACAAGTATGCAAGGATATGGTTCACCAAGACATCGAGGAGAGGTTTGGAAAGAGGAGTTTAGGGGATGAATAATCACTTAGGAAGCTTGAGACAGCACCTGAACTTACGTGATAATATCAGCCCTCCTGCAAAGGCATCCATAATGTCTGCTGAATTAGGAGTTCTCCTGAACAGTGAGTAAGAATAGAAAAGAAGTTGGCAAATGCAACAAGTTCTTTCCAGCTAGAAAGAGGTCTTGTCTTTTTATTTGACCCTAAACAGGGCAAGGATTTGGCAAGGGAAATTTATAAGTTGTTCTAGTGGAAAAGTATGATTTTTTTTTCTTTTTAATTCTCTTGTATCTCAAAAGCTAAAACTCTGGCCAAAGTTATTGATGCTGCTTAAGTTGCTCCAATGATATTAACCTCATCAGTGATTGACTTTTTTACTTGTGATTAAATTGCTCACAGAGATCTTCTGTTTACAACTCCACCCTTCCCTTTATGAGCCTTTGCTGCAGTTTCCTAACAAGTGTGTCCAGCCTTGCAAGCAGAGTTTCTACATTCTCACATGGTGTCTGAGCAGTTCATGAAAGCAGCCTTCTTTGAAAGCTCTCTTTAACCAGCTTTAAATGACTGTAATGAAAGAAAAAGTATTGAAAGCAAGATGATGTCTTCAGGACAGCTTTCAGCAGGCACTGGCACTCTCATCTCAGGATAAAGGTCAGAAAGGGTTAAAGCACAACTTTGATATTGCTTTTGGTAGAATTTGTCAGTTTATACTTCAGTTCCTTCTCTCTCACACACACAATATCTTTGTCCTGTATCAACAAACTGATGTGGTGTTCCTTTTTAAAGTTACGATGTGACTTTCTTGTCAGGGTAGTTGGTCCAGCATTAGCTGGAAGGGTGGATCCAATCCTTTTTACCTTTCAGGTAGTGCTTGGGACTGTGGTAGGTTTGATCTGTGAAGAAATGAAGCTGTGAAGGAGAATGTAGATCTCATAAATCTGGCAAGTGTTATGCCTCTTCATAGATGCTTTTTGTCTTTTTGAAGAACTACGTACGTTGTTGAGAATCAAACAGAGACCAAATGGCCATTTTATCTGTATCTGCATGATCTGTCCAGGGATCACTCAGCAGTTTAACTGCTGAATGTGTGTGCTGTACAGTCTGCCATCAAATTAATCTGTGTTGCTTTACCATTGTTTTGCTGCAAACAAAGTCACATGCAATTGCAAAGTCACCAAAATACATATTATTACCTTAAGCTACTAGAATACAATACCAGAAAACTCTGGCAGTTGTCAGAAATATGCCTGTAAGGTACTGCAGAAATAAACTTGACTTTATTTCCTTCTTTATTTATTTTTAATTCACCAGTGCCAGCACAGGATCATAGAATCATAGATTATGAGATGGAAAGGACCTCAAGGATCTTCTGATCCAACCTTCCTGGGCAAAAGCATGGTCTTGACAAGATGGCTCAATATCCTGTCCAGCCAGTTCTTTGAGGTGTCTAGTATTGGGCACTCCACTACTTCCCTGGGGAGATTATTCCAATGGCTGACTGTTCTCAGGGTGAAAAAAATCTAATTGGAATGAAAATGACAGTTTCTTTTCTTTCTGGCACTCCTACAAAGGATATACAGCTCCCATAAACCATTGTATCTCTTCTTTCTCTTTGTGCTTCCCACATACTAACATCCTAACCTGCAAGATAGTGACATGCTAGTTAGGGGCCCTCTTTTCTTTCTCTGATACACAAAGATCTGAAGTACTCAAAGAGTCATAGTTAGTTTAAATCAACATAGCTCTGCTGGTTTTAATGAAGTTATGCTAATTTACACTAACAGAAGATGTGCTGAATCTCTGAAGAGCAAATGTTTCCTTTGATTACATTTTGATGTTAGCTGTAAGCATTGTTCCATTCCAACACAATCACTGCCTATTGTTCTTTCTATACACATGTATTGCCTTTAAAGTATGCAATCATTACATGGTTTTGAATGTTCCTTGCCTATGTAAGTCCTTAAAAGACACTTCTGAAATCATTCACCTTTAATAGGGCTTGAAAAGATACAAAGGATCTAAAGAAACCTGTTCCAGTGTCTCACTGCACTCACCGGAAAGGATTTCTTCCTAATCTCCATTCTCAATCTGTCCCCCTCAAGCTTCCATCCATTCCCAGTCATCCCATCACTACAAACCCTTGTAAAAATTCCCTTACTGGCTTTCTTGTAGGCTCCTTTCAGGTACCGGAGGTTGCATTAAGCTACCTGAGATGTTTCTGATCCTGCAGTTGAGCTCAGTCTCTATCAGCACATGTTAAACTTGGTATGACCGTAGAAACATGCTCCAGTCATATTGGGAGCAAGAGTTGGAGCTGAGTGTTGAACACCAGAGTTCAATTTCTAGTTTCGAATGCTGGTTGAAAATGTCTCAGCTAACAGCAATGACAAAAACAAAGCTGCAGTAAATTCCTCAGCAGAATCACCAATTTGAACTCCGGGAGCTCACATTTCTGCTCATTAGCCATGTTTGGTCTCAGTTAGTGTGGCAAAGAGCATTTAGCTGCCTAGTATGAAATGAAGTAAACAGCATGGCTAGTAGTAAATAAAAAAAATTGCAACTAGGGAAATAGTAGAAGTAAAGAACTTCCCAGATTTGGGGTAACCTCAAGCAGTAATGTCCCATCTACTTCTCTTATTAAAGTATTGCTTTGTTGTGCACCTCTGCCTGGAATACTCTGTCCAGTTCTATGTTCAGTTCTATGTCCAGCTCTGGTGCTCCCAACATAAAAGAGGCATGGAACTGCTGGAGCGGATCCAGAAGAGGCCACAAAGATGATCAGAGAGTTGGAGAACCTCCTCTGTGTAGACAAGCTGAGAGAGGCTGTTCCAGGGAGACCTTAGAGCATCCTTCCAGCACCTGAAGGAGGCCTGCAAGAAAGCCAGGGCTTTTTATGAAGCTTTGTAGTGCTAGAATGAAAGGGAATGGATTGAAGCTTGAGGAGGGCAGATTTAGACTGGAGATTAGGAAGAAATTCTGTGCATTAAGGGTGGTGAGACACTGGAACAGATTGCCCAGGGAGGTTATGGATGCAGCCTGGTCATGGCAGGGGGGTTTGAACTCGATTATTTTTAAGGTCTCTTCCAGCCTAAACCATTCTTTGAATCTATGAATCAAACTGAGGAAGGTTGAAAAAGATTGAGTTTACTTACACAACAGTTCTGCATTCCAAATTGACAACATAGAAGAGAGAAGTCTTGAAGGAGAGGCAGTGGAGATGCACTGCTTGCCCCAGCCTGCAAAGAGGGGAAAGGTGAGGCAGGAGTGTGATGTGCTGAAATTGGCCCAAGTGGTTTGTATGGGAAAGGGAACAGTGAACAAATTTGCAGTGCCAGGGCCTCAGCAGAAAGCTGTGCCTTGCTTGCTGGTGTAACACTCAAGTCAATCTCTTCTGTCCTTGAGGACAACCTGAATTTATCTTTATTCTTCACTGATCCTAAAAGCATCTGAACTCCAGCCATTGCTATAACTAGGAACAGCCTTCAGTTTGCTTTGTAGCATGTCTTTCTACACCCTAGGTGGCACAAAATCAATGACAGCAATATTTGGGACATGTCCCTTTTCCCTCTGTTTTTGCCCCTGGTACACTCTCTAAAATAGAACATAAATACCTGTTGTTAACAAGGGAATTCTCTATGCTTATCTCAAAGTCTTTATGTAAGGAAATGTCCATCCTGTCTGCCTGTTTTCTCGAAGCAGTAGAAGAAGAGAGGATTATTCCAGATAAAAAAGGTTTCAAAATCACATTCCAAAAATGTCTACAAGAAAAGGGAGGAGAAAAGGGAACTATCTGAAGTAAAGCTATTGACTAGTACTTGTCTGGCTTGTGGTTTTGGAGGATGAAGGAATAAAAACCTGAAGAGCAAAGCAGACAAGGTCCTGAAATACGATCCAGTCTAATCCTAACATTTTCCAATTGACCATCTGAATCTAAAGCTTATTTAGAATTTTTACTTTCCTCCCCAAGTTTTACTGCTGGCTCAGTTTTATTCAGCAGTTTGTCAGGTATATTGTGCTATCCAGTGTGAACTTTAACCAGAAATTAAAATGAAATAACCTAATGATACAGAGCAGCCTTCCACTTCCACTGAGCTCCCTAACCTCTGTACGCAGGGATGGCTTCACCCACCACTGAAATGGGCTGAAAGGAAGTGAGACAGACCATGGCAAATTGAAATCCCAAGAATTTTTAGCAGTGAGGAGGTAATCACCATCACTGGAATTTGGCCAGGACACTAAGACTATTGGACCATCATCTCACAACTGCTTTGGTCAGTGACCAAAGAAACTCCCTTTTTCTTTTTTTTTAAGCATCATCCAAAGGCTGACACTGTTAGTAGAGCAGTGACTCAAATCTGTCTTGTTCACTTATCTGAGTAATGACCTGACTTAACCTCTTTTAACACAGGAGATCCAAGAGACTCACAGCCTTAGGTGAGCTGGTATGGCTGCAGGCTTGCTGCCAGACAAGAGATGCTGAACCTTGCAAAGAAAGCTAGCTGCAATAATTGGAAGCCACACTGGTTTTGTTTTGGTTTCTTGGGTTTTTTTTGTTCCTGGGGAATTATAAGAGTGTGTTCTGGTCTGCATTTAAGCACTTTGGTCAGATCAGCATTCCTACAAGTGAAAAAGACAAAGAAACAGAGTTCTATCCTTGACAGTTGTCACTGAAAAAACCCTTCAGAAACCCAGGCTTTGTCTTCAAAGACTCAATACTTTACAGACAGCATATCATATAATGCCTGCTGTGTAGTTATCTCAGTGACTAGTGGAGTGTTTTAATGTATGCAGAACCCTGTGAAATTTGCACTGAGGAGCCCTAACTTCCCCTGGTATCTCTCCCTTTGTTTCAGAATGTTTGAATGCATGAGGAAATGCAAACGAGCTCACTGCAAATCATAGAAGCTGAAGGCTATTGATCTCTCTAGCTATCCTTCTGCTAGTGTGCTGCAGCATCCTACATGATAATCCCAGTCCTTTTTTCTCTTCCTCCTTTACAGTAGCTGAAAAGTTTCCTGTAGCAGTATATTTAAAAAACAGTGGGTTGGGCTGACAGTGAACTTTCCTAATAGCCTCCTTTACTTTCCTTTTTTCCTTTCAAGCCCCTATTTCCCAGTCACAAGCCTTGAGACAACCCTAAATATGTTGCTTTTCTCTTTAGTTGCCATTTCTTGTTCCAGAACATTGGTAAACAATAATTGAAGTCCCTTATTCGGTTTCCTGAACTGTAGTTGATAATGTCAGATTCAAAACTTAACCTTCTAATGGATTATGTTGGTCTTGGGATACATACTTGTTTAGTTTTGGGCTCCTCACTCCAAGAGGAACATCGAGGTGCTGGAGGAAGCTGAGAGAAGGCCAGTGAAGCTTGTAAAGGGTCTGGGGAACAGGTCTGGTAAGGAGAAGCTGAGGGAACTGGGTTATTTAGTCTGGAGAAAATGAAACTGAGACTTCACTGCTCTCTACAGCTCCATGAAAGGAGGTTGGAGTAAGCTTCGGGATCCATCTTTTTTCTGTAGTGACAAGCAATAGGAGAAGAGGAAATGGCTTCAAATTGCACCAGGGGAAGTTTAGGTTGGATATTAGAAGAAACTTCTTCTTCAAAAGGGTTGTCTAAAAGACCTGTAGATATGGTTCAGCAGCAGTCTTGGTAATGTTGATCTTAAAGGTCATATCTAAACTAGATGATTCTGTGATTCTGTGAATCTCTTACCATTTCCTGAAATTGCAAAGGTGACATTGGGTTCTTGTGCACAGACCTATCAGAGGTGGCCATCTTCCTCTTTTTTGAGAGCCATGGCCCTTGGTTTACCAGCCAGCCAGTTGCATCATTAGTTAGATCCTGTGCCAAGAAGGAGCCGTTAGAAAGCAGCAGGACCACAGCATGTCCTTTCTTCCATTTTCTTTACTAACATGCCCTGAAATTCCTAGTGACAGTTTGCACAGAAAAACCTGAAGGCTTCAACAATCAGCAATTAATTCCTCCACATACCTGTCTCACTGAGCCCTCCCAGCTATAGTTTAGATAGCCAGAATAAGCAGCATTCTTTTCTCAGCTTAACACAGAGCTGGAGACAAGCAGGGAGAAGAAGTGAAAAGGGAGGAGGTACCTGAGCCTGAGGAGAGCAACCTAGGAAGCTGCAGTCATGCACAAGGTAGTCTTTTGCGGCCAGCTGAAACTCAGTAGGCTCTGACCAAGAGAATTAGAAAAGTCTGGAGTGGTGGTGCTGTGCATGTGAGACCCTCTACACCAAACAGAAGGAGAAAACCAGACTGTAAGCTATACAAATCCAGGGCAAACTGGAAAAGGCTGTGCAGCAGGGCCAGCTTTGCCCCACTGGTAATTGGGGAAGAGCCTTTAGGATTATAACAAGAAGAAGATAAAAAAGATCTGTGAAGTGAGACAAACATGATAGAGCTTCCTCTTCAATATAATTTCCAACCATTCAGTCTTTTACTTTAGCTGATGGATTTCACTCATAAACTAGAATTGTCCAACTTGGAATATATTGCCTGTTTTAAAGCTGTCCTGTGCATTGTAGTTAGCACACTAACAAGCCACTTCTGTAGCAACTGACTCCCAAACAGCTAAAGATTTAAGTATGTGCTTAATTTTCAGCACGTTAGAAATCCTGCTGAAGCTAAAGGGGATTATTCACCTACTTAAATTTTGTACAACTTTATGGGTTTTGCTGAATTAGAGCCAACAAGATATTAAATTCATCCCAAACCAGCCCAAAGTGCTTTTCAGGAAACATAAAGCCTAGCATTCAAGCCAGTATAACAAAGGAGAATTGGAGGTGGAATGCACAAGTCCATTACTATGTTTCTAATCTAGCTGGCATGACAGAGGGATTTCTCATCTTTAATGTGATCCAGCAAAATTCGAAGCAGATTTTTTTTCTTACTAGCAAATTGTATCCAGGCTTTAGCTGAAACAGATGTTAATGCAGCATTCAATACATGGAAGTCATTAATTAGTGATCTTTGAAAGAAGGACTTCTTGTCATTACAGGTATGGCAGGATAATCACTAATACTGTGGAACTTTGTTTTTGGTAACAGTTTCAGATTCTGTTGATATTATTAATGAAACATCAACTATTGACATGAAATTCTGATTTATGTGAGCAATACCATACCAGCATTGTCAGTGTCCTGGGTAGAGCTGGATCAGAACTGATTCTGCTCAGTGCTTCAGTTCCTCAGCTCAGTCTCTGCTCAGTGAGGCACTTCTGCAGTCTAGGGCAAGTTTGCATAGCCAGGGGCTGCTGCTAGCGGCGAGATGAAGTAGAGTTCCTGCCAAGGGCTGGGCTGCAGGAAGGCTCTGGCTTGAACTTGCTCCTGAGCAGACCAAGGTCGCTGCCAGATCTTGTGCTACACATTAGATTGCAGTAAGACAGGGGTGACACCTGCAGGGAGGAGCAGACAGGACAGGTGATCCTAAACTGCCCAAGAAGGGATTGCATCCCACAGGTGTCATCTTCAGGAGCAAGCTGAAGAATGATCATTGTCAAACCTCTTCTTCAGTGGTCAGTGTCCCAGAAGGACTCTGTTCTACTTTCAGTCACAATCCATGTGTTCCTGAATCCGGTTCCAAAATCCAGCTCCTGAATTCAGTTTCCATCTGCTCCTGAATCCAGTCTGGGGCTTCCCCATTGCCTGCCTCATCATCAGTGATGTTGATGACATCATTGCCATCAGGGATTGGGTTCCACAGTGACTTAGTCTTTATTTCATTTGACTGTTCTTCTTTCCATCCCAGCTGGTTTAGTTTCTTTCCCAGCCCACCAGTCTCTCCCTTATACCCTTTCTTTTCCCTTTGGAAAGGCAGATGGGTTCATGGAGAGCATCTGGCACTCATCTGATGGCTGTCCCATCCCTGACTCTTGACAGTCAGACCTACTGCTCTCCCTAAGAAAACTTTAGGAATTCTGTTTAGCATCAGCTCTATAAAGCAGATTTGCTTTGTTAAATGTATGCTTCTTGTATTTGATTTCTTGACCTAAGCAGTGTTGTCCGTGCCTTAGGCTGCCAAGCTTAAGCCCAATAGACCACAAATGATTTGGTGCCAGTAGGTCTATACAATAAAAATGAATCAATAGTGGCCATTTAAGTGTGTGCTAGGGCATGGCTATCTAGACTGTCTTTCAAAGAGACAAATGTAAGGTAACACAAATGAAATATCATATTCAATAATTTATGAAGAATAAACAGGGCAGCATTTCCTCCTTTCTGCTCTCCAGCGTGTACTCAGCATGCTCTGGTGAGCTGTAGCATGGCATTTCATTTACAAAAAAGATGAAGTGAAATATCAAAATAATTGTTTACCTTCTTTGGATGGTCTCAGTGTGTACTGAATGTGTTTTCAAACCCTTCTACTTCCCCAGAGAAGGCGGCAAATTGAGTAAGAGAACTCAAAAGAACATCAAGCAGAAAAATGGTCTGTGTGTGTGCAATGCGATACCTCATTGCCCTGCATGTAATAACAATGCATCAGTGTGTGGGCAGCAGTCCCTTGCATTTAGCATGACTCCATTGTTTCTACGTTTCATGGAATTATAGAATGATAGGGGCTTGATGGAGTCAGCAGTCTGGTTTGATTCTAACAGCATCCCGGCCTCTGTCAGGAGCAGTCTGATCAGCAGGACCAGGGCAGTGATTGTCTCCTTGTACTCAACACTGGTGAGGCCACACCTTGAGTACTGGGTTCAGTTTTGGAGCCCTCACTACAGGAATGTCATTCAGGTGCTGGAGTGGGTCCAGAGAAGGACACCAAAGCTGGTGAAGGGTCTGGAGAACAGGTCGGGTGAGTTCATATTAGTATGACTGTTACTGTAGAGAACCCTTCCTTTTCTGTAGACAGTTCCATATTACCCAAAAGGAGGCTGGACTGAAGTGGGTCAGTCTTTCTGCCCAAGTAACTAGAAACAGAACAAGAGGAAGTGGCCTCAGTGTTAGCAAGAGCATGTGCATGTGCTGAATGTGCAACTTTGTGATGAATCAATGTTCTGAGCAACTCTGCTGTGCGGAGTGAGAAAACCAGGAGTTATTGCAGGTCTTCCTATACAGCTAAGCACTATTCCAGCTGACTTGCATTTAGCAACCCAATTACAGGGAGGAGGTAACAGTTGAACCTGTCTCTTCTTTAGTAATAAAGGAAGAAATTATTTAAGCAGATCAAAAATTAGCCTTGCAATAGCTGGCGTCATTGTTGTCAGTAAGGTTTTCTGTATTAGCAGCAGAGTGGCCAGCAGGACTACAGAAGGGATTGTCTTCCTGTACTCAGTTCTGGTGAGGCCACATCTGGAATACTGGGTTCACTTTTGGGTCCTTCACTACAGGAAGGCCAGTGAGGGGCTGGAGAGTGTCCAGAGGAGGGCAACAAAGCTTCTAAAGGGTCTGGAGAACAGGTCTGGTGTGGAGGGGCTGAGAGAACTGGGGTTGTTCAGCCTGGAGAAATGGAGATCAAGGGGAGACCTTCTTGCTCACTACAGCTCCCTGAAAGGAGACTGGTGCCAGGTGAGTGTTGGTCTTTTCTCCCTAGTAACAAGTAGCACGATGAGAGGAAATGGCTTCAAATTGTATCAGGGGAGGCTTGAGTTGCACATTAGGAAAAGCTTCTTTCCTGAAAAAGTGGTCAGGCATTGGAACAGGCTGCCCAGGGAGGTGGTGGAATCACTATCCTGAGAGGCGTTTAAAAAGTGTGTACACATGGCACTTAACATTGGTTGGTGGTCATGTTAGTGTTGAGTTGATGGTTGGACATTATGGTCTTAGAAGTCTTTTCCAACTTTAACGATTCTAAGATTATCAGGTAGTTCTAAACTACTACATGAAAGCAATGCTATCAATAATTGTTAACAAGTCTTCATGTCTCAGCAAGGCTGAGATACTTCACTTCTGGCAGGGCCGTCATAGCTATTGTTTAAAGTTACAATGGGGAACTTCCAGTGACTGTCAGGTTAACCTGTGACAAAATAATTCCATCTTTTTGCCTTCTGCTGATTAGGATAAGAAGAGGTTTTGTTCTTGACTCAAACAACTACGACAGAAGAAAACCATAGTAGTGTCACTTACACCATGTTCTCAGCAGTTCTGTTTCCTTCACTCCTGGGAATTGATTCTCTTATAGTCATTGTTCACACAGCTATATCTGAGCAAATGTCCTTCCCATGGACTAAAGAAAAAAGTGGAAGGACTGAAAGTGTATGAAACCAGAGCTGCAAAAATGAAGATTCTTTATGTACCACACCACATTTTCCTTAAACTCTTAGGAAATTAGTTGAGATCCAGTTCTGAAAACAAACCCAAAACGAAACAAAGTTCGAACTATTTTTCTTTGCATTAATATTCAGTTCACAGAATCACAACATCACAAAATGTTAGGACTTGAGAGAGATCTCTAGACATCATTGAATCCAACCCCTGCTGCCAGAGCAGGATCACCTGGGGCAGGTCATACAGGAACACATCCAGACAGGTCTTGAAAGTCTCCAGGGAAGGAGACTCCCCAACCTCTTTGTCCAGCCTGTTCCAAGGCTCCATCAGCCTCACCACAAAGTTTCTCCTCATGTTGAAGTGGAACCTCCTATGTTCCTGCTTGTACCTATTGTTTCTTGTCCTGTCACTGAGCACCACCAAACAGACCCTGGCACCTTCATCCTGACACCCATCCCTCAGATATTTATAAACGTTCCTAAGATCCCCTCTCAGCCTTCTCTTCTTCAGACTAAACAGCCCCAGCTCTCTGAGTCTCTATTCATAGCAGAGATGTTGAAGTCCCGAAATCATCCTCGTTGTTCTCTGTTGGACTCTCTCCAGCAGATCCCAGTCTTCAATTTGAGATCTCAAAACCGGACACAGTTTGGTCTCACTAGGACAGAGTAGAGGGAGAGGAGGACTTCCCCCTCTGGACCTCCCTCCAGACCTGCTGGACACATTTTTCTTGATGCCATTGGCCCTTTTGGCCACAAGGGCACATTGCTGTCCCACAGAAAACTTGGTGTCCACCAGGCCTCCAAGGTCTTTCTCCATGGAGCTGCTTTTCAGCAAACAAAAACCCTCATATTTTAAGTGATTTATACTGATTTTTGAAAATTAGTGTCCTTAAACACTGACATCTTTAAACATCAAATCCTTCTCTTAAATTGTAGTAAACCTCAGGGCTTATAATCAGACTTTGAGGTCCTGCTCTGAAGAATCACAGAAGCCTTTTAAAAAACTGTTGATTTATTATGTAGCCTTTGGTAGAAAGTTTTGTGCCAGCCTAAAAACACAAAAGGAAATTCTGGGTATGTGATGGATTCTGTATCAGATGCACTGATTTGGCATGAAAGCATTTTCACTGAAGTCATATATTAAAAGGAAAACAGAATGTTCATTTTAGCAGTGAAAAATGGTCTGGTAGAGAGTCAGCAGCAAAGCTACTAGTAGGTGAAAGAGTTGTGAGCTTTTTATACTGGAAGATTCACAAATGAAATTGAGAGATAAAATCAAAGAATCATAGAATGCATTGTTTTGGAAGAGACCTTTAAAGGTCATCCAGTCCAACGTCCCTGCAATCAGCAGGGACAGCCTCAACTAGAGATTGTAGCCAGGTGGAGGTCGGTCTCTTCTCCCAGACAACTAGCAATAGAACACGGGGATGCAGTCTCAAGTTGTGCTGGAGGAGGTATAGGCTGGATGGTAGGAGGAAGTTCTTCACAGAGAGAGTGATTTGCCATTGGAATGGGCTGCCCAGGGAGGTGGTGGAGTCACCGTCCCTGGGGGTGTTCAAGAGAAGACTGGATGAGGCACTTAGTGCCATGGTCTAGTTGACTGGCTAGGGCTGGGTGATAGGTTGGACTGGATAATCTTGGAGGTCTCTTCCAACCTAGTTGATTCTATGATTCTATGATTCTAGATCAGGCTTTTCAGAGGCCATGACCTTGAATATCTTTAGGGATGGGACCTTCACCACCTCTCTGAACAACCCGTTCCAGTGTTCCCCCACCCTCATAGTAAAGAACTTCCTCCTAATGGCCAAGAACATCAAATCTTAGAACCTTTCCTTTCAGTTACACTATTAACTTGCATTTCAATGAACCCAGATTTCATTTCAAACTCCTAAGGCTGGGTCTCTTTATTTCAGTGAGATGACTTGTTCAGTTCTCAGGTCAGTAGCCTATTGATTAGATCTTTGGCAGGACAGTTTGGTCTTGATGATTTAAGCATCCAGACACCTATCACTGACTAAGAAAGAGCCCCACCATTGGACAGTAGTCACCACTACTTATCTACAGAAGAGGAACCTTCATCACAGCCTCAGTTTAAATTCCTCTCAGCTTTTTGGATTAATCCTCCTAAATTACTGCTCCCCTGTATTATGAGAGTAGTTTCAGTCTTGTGCCATCAATCTGAGGTATGCTTGAAGAAATTGTCAATAGAAGGGGTCGCTGATATGATTCATGGAATGGTTTGGGTTGGAAGGGACCTTAAAGATCACCTAGTTCGAACCCTTCCCATGGGCTGGGACACCTTCTATTAGAGCAGCTTGCTCGGGACCTCATCCAACCTGGCCTTGAACATCTCCAGGAAAGGGGCATCCACAGCCTCCCTAGGCAACCTGTTCCAGTGTCTCACCACCCTCACTGCAAAGAATTCCTTCCTAATCTCCAGTCTAAATCTGCCCTTCTCAAGATTCAATCCATTCCCTCTCATCCTATGACTACAAGCCCTTGTCAAAAGTCCTTCCCCGGTTCTCCTGTAGTCCCCTTCAGGTCTTGGAGGGCTGCTCTAAGATCTCCCCAGAGCCTTCTCTTCTCCAGGCTGAACAGCCCCAACTCTCTCAGCCTGTCTCCATAGGGAAGGTTCTCCAGCCCTCTCATTATCTTTGTGGCCTCCTCTGGACCTTCTCCAGCAGTTCCGTGTCCTTCTTATGCTGTGGGCACCAGAATTGGATGTAGTACTTCCTGTGGGGTCTCATGAGAGCAAAGCAGAGGTGAGAATCACCTCCTTTGTCCTGGTGGTATTTCTCTAGTTAGTGTTTGGTGTAGCATCCAATAGCTACAGGATAAACAACTTGTTTCAGCATTTAGATCCCTAAATGTAATGAGGATTTATAAGTGATGAACTGATCTGGATTTCAGTCTGTCTAAGAGGTGTTAACAGCTCATCACTGAGTCTGATCAGCACTAGGAGTGGTGTTTAAATTTGTGAAATTAAACCACACTGAGATTGCAGTGACTGACAGTTGTGAAAATTCATGGCTAGTAAACAGAGCCTCTGAAAAAATCCTGGAGCTGAGTGCCAGGCAGCTTCAGCCGTGACAAATACAAACAGACTTTGCCCATTCGGGAACATATTTCTGTTTCCTCTTTTCATCAGGCTTGCAACAAAGCAGTTGACTCTGTCAGGAAGATAAATTGAGATAGATCTATGCAGGATTCAAGCTTAGTAATGCCCAAACTCAGCAATTAGAAGAGAGGGTATCTGATGAAAACGAATGAAAGAGGTGTCCAGGAGACTGGAATCTTCACCACCCGTTGTAAACCTCCACCTGATAGAAGTCTCATGTTCACAGATTGTAGTGGGTTGGAAGGGAGCTTCAGAGCTCACTCAGCAGGAGCCTGTCCAACTAGGTCAGGCTGCCCAGGGCCACATCAAGTCGTATGTTGAATGTCTTCAGGGATGAGTCCTCAGCCACATCCCTGGGCAACCTGTTCCAGTATTTCACCTCATTGTGAATAATTTCATCCTGGTGTCCAACCTGAATCTCCCTTGCTCCAGTTTCAAACCATTTTCACTCGTCCTATCACCACAAGCCCTTCTATGCAGTCTTTCCTCAGCCTTCCTGTAAGTCCCCTTCAGATATTGAGATGTAGCTCTAAGGTGTCTCCAGAGCTTTCTTTTCTGCAGGCTGAACAGCTCCAATTCTTTCAGCTTGTCCGCACAGCAGAGGTGCTCCAGCCTTCTGATCATCTTGGTGGCCTCTGTAGTAAACTGGGTAGGGTGGGGTCTTTGTGCAAGAGCTGTCTCCAACCATCTTTTTAAATAAGAAAATGTCTCAACAAATTGATGATGGAATATTTTATAACTTTTCTTAGTCAAGCCTGTAGATGTGTAAATTATTGGAAAATAGATTAATGTCATACAAAAAGGTGTGCTTTATGAATTGGGAATCAGAGTTGTATCAACCAAGAATCCTTTCAGAGGAAGATCCCTCCTTTCTCTTTGTTCTTTTAGTTATTCATTTGTATACAAGAGGTAAAATGTCTCTTTTGCAGCCTAGCATAGAGATGCACAGACTGTAATCAAAGCCTTCTATCATGGTTTTTAACAGGACATTACCTCCAGTTATGCAAATTACCCAAATCAGGCAGATCAATGTAAGTGTAAACAACAAGGAATAGCTCTTTGGGAGTCATTCATCTTCAGCCTATCGTATTCATCATCCTCACTGTTAGTCTGTGGTCTATTGGAGCTCCCAGTAGTGTTTACACTACTTCCTTTATTTTCTGTTTCTTGTTATTTATCTTTTCTTTATTGTTTTATCTTTATTGCTGTCAGTCAGCCTGAGAATACTGTGTATGAACATGTTAAGGAAAGCAATAGTTGTAAGGGCATCTCTTGGCGGATAACTAGCAGGAGAGGGCTTCTATCTTTCTGCAGCAATTTATGGTGTCTCTGACAGCATAATCCACTGTGACTTCAGAGGTGCTAACTAGCAGAGGAGAAATCACCTGGCTAGCACTACTAGAAATTGAGAAGGAGACCAGAATGGTTAGGGAAAAATCAGCGAAGCCTTAAGAACTGTACATTTCATAAGGGTGCACAGAGTGAGGTAGATGCCCTGCCTGTAAACTCTAAGTGTGTTGATTTCTGCTGGGAGAAGGTGTTTGACAGATTTACAGATTGCATCAGCTTGGAAGGGACCTTCAAAGGTTGTCTTGGCTGACCCCTTTGCACTCAGATGGGACACCTCCAACTACATCAGGCTTCCCAAAAAACACATTGAGCGTGCTTGCGATGGTTTNCTCCCCAGCAGGCAAAGCTCCCCAGCGAAGAGAAGAAGCAAGTGCCCTAATCTTTGTTTTGCCTTTCTTCTTTACACATCCCAGCAAGACTGTGAGGGAAGTAGACCTCACCATTGTTTTCATTTTACAGCCTATCATCTAGTTCTTCTCACCAAAACATGCTAGCTAGGCTCAAACTAGCACAGTGCTCTTGAATGTCTCCATGGGCTTCAGCCACATCCGTGGGTAGCCTGTTTCAGTATTTCACCACTCTCCTGATGTCCAACCTGAATGTTCCCTGCTCCAGTTTCAAACCATTGCCCCTCATCCTGTCACTACAGATACTTCTAAACTGCCTTGTCCCAGCTTTCCTGTTGGTCCGTCAGATATTGTAATGCAGCTCTAAAGTCTCCCCAGAGCCTCCTCTCCTCCAGGCTGAACAGCTCCAATTCTCCAGCCTTCTGACTACCTTCCTGGCCCTCCTGTGGAGGTGTCACATCAGCTCCGTGTCTCTCTTGTGTTGCGGGCTCCACAGCTGGAAACAGCAGTCTGGGTGAGGTCTCACCAGAGAATAAAATAGAATAGAATAAGAATAGAAATAGAATAGAATCAACCAGGTTGGAAGAGACCTCCAAGATCATCCAGTCCAACCTAGCACCCAGCCCTAGCCAGTCAACTAGACCATGGCACTAAGTGCCTCATCCAGTCTTTTCCTGAACACCCCCAGGGACGGTGACTCCACCACCTCCCTGGGCAGCCCATTCCAATGCCAATCACTCTCTCTGTGAAGAACTTCCTCCTAACATCCAGCCTATACTTCCCCCGGCACAACTTGAGGCTGTGTCCCCTTGTCCTGTTGCTGGTTGCCTGGGAGAAGAGACCAACCCCCACCTGGCTACAACCTCCCTTCAGGTAGTTGTAGACAGCAATGAGGTCTGCCCTGAGCCTCCTCTTCTCCAGGCTAAACAACCCCAGCTCCCTCAGCCTCTCCTCATAGGGTTTGTGTTCCAGGCCCCTCACCAGCTTTGTTGCCCTTCTCTGGACACGTTCCAGCACCTCAACATCTCTCTTGAACTGGGGAGCCGAGAACTGGACACAGTACTCAAGGTGTGGCCTGACCAGTGTTGAGTACAGGGGCAGAATAACCTCCCTTGTCCTACTGGCCACACTCTTCCTGATACAGGCCAGGGTGCCATTGGCTTTCTTGGCCACCTGGGCACACTGCTGGCTCATCTTCAGCTACTATCCACCAGTACCCCCAGGTCCCTTTCCTCCTGGCTGCTCTCCAGCCACTCTGTCCCCTGCCTGTAGTGCTGCTTGGGGTTGTTTTGGCCAAAGTGCAGAACCCTGCACTTGGCCTTGTTAAATTTCATCCCACTGGACTCTGCCCACCTATCCAGCCTGTGCAGGTCCCTCTGCAGGGCTCTCCTACCTTCCCACAGGTCAACACCTGCTCCTAGCTTGGTGTCATCTGCAAACTTAATGATGCTGGACTCAATCCCCTGGTCCAGATCATCAATAAAGCTATTAAACAGGACCGGGCCCAGCACTGATCCCTGGGGCACACCACTAGTGCCTGGCTGCCAACTGGATGTGGCACCATTCACCACACCAGAGTGGAGCAGAGGGACAGAATCACCTCTCTCCATCTGCTGGCCAAGCTTCTTTTGATGCAGCCCAGGCTGCCATTTGCTTTCTGGGCTGCAAATGCCCTTTGCTGGCTCATGTCCAGCTTCTCACTCACTACCACGCCCACGTCCTTCTCTGAAGGGCTGCTCCCAATCTCATCACCTCCCAGTCTGGATTTATATCGAGGATTATCCCAACCTAGGTGCAGGACCTTGCACTTTGTGTTATTGAACCTCGTGAGATTCATGATGGTTTGCTACCATCGTGATCCTAATTTGTGAGTGTCTGCTAAAACCCTTAAGCAGGATGGACTAGGTGTAAGTTGCAGGTTGCCTTAGGGGAGGTTTAGACTGGATATTAAGAAGAAGTTCTTCACCCAAAGAGTCGCTGGGCACTGGAACAGGCTGCCCAAGTACATGCTGGAGTCACCATCCTCAGAGGGGTTAAAAAGCCATTGGATGAGGAAATCAGGGACATGGTCTAACAGCTGTGTACAGGGAGATGGTAGGTTGTGGTTAGACTTGGTGATCTTAAGGTCTTTTCTGACCAAATGATTCTATGAGTCTGTATAATACCCATTCTTGAAGAGATCTTTCAGCTGTGCCCACCATGAGAAAACATCAATGAGCAGTCAATCCTGCTGCTGTCCAAGACACCTTTTCAAGAACACTGTGACCCATTTTAAAACTAAAGCTGACCTGTTCAGGAGCTGTATCATTGCTCTCTCTCCATTACCCATGTTCTCAGGTCACAAATTCATGTCCAGAAAAAGGCTGAGCATTACATGGACCAGTGTCAGAACATCCCTTTTCCACATCTCTTACTGATGGTCCACTTGAGGCTCTCCCCAGGAACACCTGAGGGCATGGCTGAACTAGAAGAGGAATTTATATGACAGTGGTGGCTTTTGTTTACTGGTGCCACAATGAGACACACATCAAAGGCCGTCAGAAGCTGTGGAAATTCAGGGGTTCCTAGGGCAGTCCTGGGGCCTTGTCTTTGTATGCAAAACCCATCAGGGACCTATTATAGGATAATTCCTGATTAGAGATTTTAAAAATAAGCTTTACTGTTAGCAGCATCATAGCACAAGTCAAAATTAGCTGAGTAGGATGAGCTTCTGTTTGTGTACACATATTTGTAAGCAACTGAGAGCAAAATCTGATACCCTTAGAGCTGCTGGAGTGGAGAGGCACATTCCCGTTCAGACATATGCAGCAGCTCCGAGGCCCATATGTCCTTAAAACTGACAAAAAGGGTGACAGGATGCTTTGGGAAAAGCCACATTGGCACTGTCACCTTTGTAACAATGTGCAATGTCTCCATAAGCTGAGACATGTTAGAAAACTGAGAGTTCATGAAGCATCTGTAGAAATGATTGGTTTGAATCATTGCACTTCCTGAAGATTTCCAGGGCTTAGTTGTTTCTCTCCAAATGCTCCTAAAACAAAAAGCTTGACTAAAATAGGGTCTAGAGAGCAGCACTTGAGGGAACTGGCGTTGTTTAGCCTGGAGAGAATGAGACTGAAGGGAGACCTTCTTACTATACAGATTCTGAAAGGAGGTTAGAGCAAGGTGGGTGTTTGTCTCTTCTCCCTAGTTACAAATGACAGGATGAGAGGAAATGGCCTCAAAATGTATCAGGGGAGGATTACGTTGAACATTAGGAGGAACGTCTTTACTGGAAGGGTTCTCAAACATTGCACCACCCAGGGAGGTGGTTGAATCCTCATCTCTGGAGGTGTTTCAGAGAGGCAGAGATGTAGTGTTGATGGCCATAGTTTAGCTCCAGACTTGGTAGAGTTAGAGGACGTTTGACCTTGATAATTCTAAAGGTCTTTTCCAACCAAAGCAATTCTGTGTTTCTAAAATAGCAAATAATTTCTCTTCCTGTGTTATCATTTAAAAAGTTGCATGGGCCAGGTTTGAAAAAAGCAAATTAACTGAAGAACATGCAATGAGGTAAGAACGTGAGTAGACCACAATGACCCTCAAACTCTCAAGTGTGATGCAGTATAGCTTCATGTGGCCAGACCTTAGCTCTGAATGTGTGGGGCTTACTGATGCGTGCAGAATATGCACACATTCATCTCCTGCTCTTGAATTTATCACTGTGTTTCATGGGTTTCAAAACACTTGATGCTAAAAAAAGCTTTTCCAGCAGCAGAAATGACCCAGACATACCCAGGAGAGAAGACTATAAGAGGGTCTTAGCTCACAAAGTTCTCTTCTAATAACAGCAAAGCCACTTCAGAGTCAGGAAGGAAACACCGAGTTTCCTGTCATTTAAAGTTATTCCTCCCCAGCCCATGGATTCGAGAGTCTTTGGTGTGGAAATCAGGACACAGAGGAAGGGAGATGAGACACAAAGGGGTCTGGGGAGAAATAGGCCTGAACTTGAGAGCTTAAGAGTCATCTTGGGTCACACGAGCTTTCATGTGAGCTCCTCTGAGCAAAACTTGAACAAAAGGGTCAGTTCAGTTACTAAACCTTTTGTCACAATCACTTAAACCTCCCATCTTCTCCCTCTTTAGAATGTATTCATGAAAAAGGCCAAATTTAATCTCCTTTTTCTTTTTTCAAGCAATTCTGCAAGACTTAGGACACGGCATCCAAGCCTGGGAGCATGCCATAACATCCTGCCTAACTTTCAAAAGTAGCTTTTTAGAGAGAACTGCTTAAAACTCTTAGTCTCCCTAGCTGCTCCCTGATCAGATCCATGACACCTGATCTTTCTCCTCTTGCAGAAGCAGAAGAGATCACTTCTGTTCATTTTTGGTGAATTTAGCTGGGCCATATTTGTTTTGGTTTGGTTTTTTTTTTGAAGGTTGACTCAAGCAAGAAAGGATTAATTTTTCAAATGTAGAAGGAGCATGGGTTTTGATGGGAACTCAAGATCACAGGAAAGAGACAGGGGGGTTGTTTGCTGCTGGTTATTGTTGTTTTCACATTGAAACAACAACTTCCAGTGTGTAAGTGCCTTAGTAAATCCTGGACTACAGTTACTGGTGGATGAGCCTTGTGGGCTTGGTTACCATAGAGACCAGTTTGATTTAGTGCACTGAAATTCCCCAAGACAAGAGTGCATCACAAACTGTATTAAATTAAGGCTAGTCCTAGTTAGCTTCCTAACCTGTATTATAATTTCTGAGAAGAGTGAATCAGTAGAGCCTGGAAGTTCATGTTTTGTGGGAGAGCTGATTGGTTGTATCAGGTTAGCACAGTAATTATCAGTCTCCTGTTCAGCAGCATTTCCCCAGAAGCGCTCTCTAGACTTTAGCCTTTCACAGAGCTTTGATTGGTACTGCAGGTGATCTTGGGACTGAGTTTTGTTAGTGCAAAGTAGGCAACACTACTAAACCTGCTAAAAGAAACTAGCAACTTGAATTTATGGAATAACAGCAGAGGCTGCTTTGGTGTAAATTAGTCTGAAAGGGATCATGAGCAATGCCCTCAGAACTAAGGGCATATTCCCACAAATCAGAAAACTGAAAAAGTGAGATGGAATATTCTGGTAAATAATTATAGAACCAGAGAATTGTTTTGGTTGGAGAAGACCTTTAATAACAAGGAATTAACATGGAACTGCTGGAGCGAGACCAGAGGAGAGCCACAAAGATGATCAGAGGGCTGGAGCACCTCTGCTATGAGGACAGGCTGAGAGAGTTGGGGCTCTGCAGCCTGGAGAAGAGAAGGCTTCGAGGAGACCTTATAGTGGCTTTCCAGTATCTGAAGGGAGCCTACAGGAAGGCTGGGATAGGGACTATTTACAAGGTCTTGTAATGTCAGGACGAGGAGGAATGGGTTTAAGCTGGAAGAGGGGAGATTTAGACTGGATGTTAGGAGGAAGTTCTTTACAGTGAGGGTGGTAAGACACTGGAACGGGTTGCCCAGGGAGGTTGTGGATGCTTCCTCCCTGGAGGTGTTTAAATCCAGGCTGGATGAGGCCTTGAGCAACCTGCTCTAGTGGGAGGTGTCCCTGCCTCTGGCAGGGGGTTGGAGCTGGATGATCCTTGAGGTCCCTTCCAACCTAAACCAATCTATGATTCTATGATTCTCTAACTCTTAATCAGTCTGGGGCTAAACCATGTCCCTCAGCACCACATCTCTGCCTCTTCTAAACATCTTCAGGGGTGCGGATTCAACCCTGGGCAGCCTGTACAAGTGTTTGAGAACCTTTTCAGTGAAGAAGTTTCTTAAGTTCAACCTAAACCTCCCACAGTACAGCTTGAGGCTATTTTTCTTGTCCTATGACTTGGTACTAATGAGAAGAGATCAATCCCACCTTGCTCCAACCTTCTTTCATGAAGTTGTAGTTAGAAATAATGTCTCCCTCCAAACTCCTTTTCCCCTGCCTAAACAGCCCCAGTTCCCTCAGCTGCTCCTCACCAAACCTGTTCTCCAGACCCTTCACCAGCTTCATTGCCCTTCTCTGAACCTGCTCCAGTGCCTCAATGTCCTGTTTGTAGTGAGGGCCTCTATTGTTTTCTGTTGGGCTTCAACATATCCTGCTCACCAACAGCTTAACCGAGCCTTCAGCACAAGGCAGTGGAGTGCAGTAAAGTAGCACCTTAGACTACCAAGGAAAAAAACTATCATAGGCCATTTATGTGATCACTGCATGACTCTGAGCCTCACCAGTGGCATGTCATGGGTCTCACAGAGCAGGTTGCCCACTGATGGCAGCTGTTGCAGTGGGAGACCATGCTCCTCTGAGAAGCTGTGAGCATAAATGAAAAGCAGTGGTCTTTCTCCCAGAAATTCCAATCAAAGTAGAGATTGGGAACTGTTTGGGTTTGTAAACTGCTGACGGGAATGAATGGGAGAACTGGGAAGGTTTTGAAAGCAAATGCAGAGAGCAAAAGGAGATGCATGGGATTTTGTTTCAGCTACCCTTGTTTCCTGAGCTGTAGTGACACATTGTGTTGGCTGCTGTGTAATACGTCCTGTTCAGCAGACACAGGATGTGTAGGGCTGCCAGGATTAGATTGCAGCACTGGTTTGTAACAAAAAGCACAACAAAGACTTAGATAATTAGACTTAAGAAACCACCTCGAAAAGTCAACCCAGGCTGTGTGCTGTGGAGAATCCTATGGGATACAATGCAACAGCAAATCTATCTCTTCTGGGGTCTGGAAGGTTTTCCCTTCCCTTAAGTGTTGCTGCAGCTAAAACAATAAACCTTGACAGCCTTTCTTCGTCGTGAGTGTTCATCTCAGTCTGCCTCTGAAATGCAGCTGATATCCAGTTACTGCCAGGACTCAGATACACACAACACAACCACTGCTGTTTGTTGTCACACAATTGCACTTATCAGCTTCCTAGTCTAAACAAACTAAGAGGAGCCAAAGAAAACCTCGTGGATGCTTCTCACCTTCATGACCTGATTTTACGGAGACTTGCAGGCAGTGTGGTGCTGGAACAGCCACTTTAAAGCTGGAAAGTTTAAGAGAGAAGCCAAACATCACTTTAATCATAGAATCACAGAACGTCAGGAGCTGGAAGGGACCTCGAAAGATCGTCTGGTCCAGCCCCTCTGCCAGAGCAGGATCACCCAGAGCTGATCACACAGGAATAATTCTTGAATATCTCCAGAGAGGAAGACTCCACAACCTCCCTGGGCAGCCTGTTCCAATGCTCTGTCACTCTCACAGTGAAAAAATTCCTCCTCAGGTTCACAAGGAAGCTCCTATGCCTCAGCTTCCACCCATTGCCCCTTGTCCTGTCACTGGGCATCATGAGAAGAGGCAGTCTCCATCCTCCTGGCACTCACCCTTTTCATATTTATAAGCATTAGTAAGGTCACCCCTTAGTCTTCTCCTTTCCAAGCTAAAAAGCCCCAGCTCCCTCAGTCTCTCCTAAGGAAGATGTTCAAATTCCTTAATCATTTTTGTGGCTCTGTGCTGGACCCTCTCAAGCAGGTCCCTGTCCTTCTTGAGCTGGGGGGCCCAGAACTGGACACAATACTCCAGGCCTCACCAGGGCAGAGTAGAGGGGAAGGAGAACCTCCCTTGACCTACTAAACACAGCCCTCCTAATACACCCCAGAATGGTGTTGGCCATCCTGGCCTCAAGAGCACACTGCTGGCTCCTGGACATCCTTCCATCCACCAGGACTCCCAAGTCCCTCTCCCCTTCACTGCTCTCCAGCAGTTCAGTCCCCAGCCTATACTGATCCCTGGGATTGTTCTTTCCCAGGTGCATGACTCTACTCTTGCCTCTGTTGAACTTCATTGAATTTCTCCCTGCCCAACTCTCCATCCTGTCTAAGTCTCTCTGAATGGCAGCACAGCTCTCTGGTGTGGCAGCCACTCCACCCAGCTTGGTGTCATCAGCAAACTTGCTGACAGTGCACTCCATGCCCTCATCCAGGTCATTAATGAATGCATTGAATAATACTGGTCCCAGTACCGACCCCTGGGGAGCTCCAGTAGTTACAGGCCTCCAGCTGGACTCTGTCCCATTGACCACAACTCTCTGACTTCTTTCCTTTAACGGTTGGAATGGGCGTTCCAGCAAATGTCTGGGTAATTAAAACCCCCCATGAGAACCTCTGTTGGTGAAACATTTGCTAAAAGGTTACCAGGAGATAAGGCTCTGTGACAGGACATAGTCTAAGGAAAGAAACAGATGTCCTAAATTTAAAATTCTAAGATTGTTTTGGTTGGAAAAGACTTCCAAGATCAATGAGTCCAACCATCAGCTCCATGACCAGTAAACCATGTCCCAGAGTGCCATGTCTGCGTGTGTTTTGAACACCTTTCAGGGATGGTGACTCCACCACACCCCTGGGCAGCCTGTTCCAGTGCCTGACCACTCTTGCAGTAATTTTTTTTTTCTTAATATCCAACCTAAGCCTCCCCTGGCACAATTTGAGCTCATTTCTGCCTGTCCTATCATGTGATATTAGAGAGAAGAGACCAACATCCACCTCATTACATTTCTGGTTCTCCCTGACACCAGATAAAGAAAAGCCTCTGCTACTGATAGTTGAAATGTGCCCTCTTGCTGCTAAGTAAGGATGAATTACTGCCTGTTTACTGAGGCCTGAATCTGCTGTAGGCTGCCATCTCTGCACTGGCTGTGCAAAACTCTGTGAAGACCTAATAGCATCCTTCTAGTACCTGAAGGAAGCCTACAAGAAGGATGCAGAGGGACTGTTTCCACAGGCCTGCAGTGACAGAACAAGTGGCAATGGTTTGAAATGAGAGAAGGGCAGATTTGGATTGGATGCCCAGAGAAGGGCAATGAGGCTGGTGAGAGGCCTCGAGCACAAGCCCTACGAGGAGAGGCTGAGGGAGCTGGGATTGTTTAGCCTGGAGAAGAGGAGGCTCAGGGGAGACCTACAACTACNTAACGGGTTGGAATTGATGATCTATGAGGTCTCTTCCAACCTTGGTGATACTGTGATATTGTGAACAAGTTCTGGACCATGAAGGTGGTAGAAAGGTTGTCTAGGGAGGGAGTTGAGGTCTCTTCCCTCGAACCGTTCAAGATCAGGCTCAACAAGGCTTTGAGCAACCTGGTCTAGTGGAGGATGTCCCTGCTGACTGCAGAGGAGTTGTACTAGATGACCTTTGAAGGTCCCTTCCAATCCAACCCATTCTATGATTCTATTAAATCCAATAAGTAGCTGTATTACTCAGCATTCCTCTCCTCCTTCCCACCAAACCTTCCCAAACAGAAGAAATTCAAGAACATGACCTACTCGCATTAAATAAAGATGCAAAGTTCAAGGATTGACTCCACTCTTCCTTCTCCTCCTGGTGCAGCATCTACCACAGCAGCTTTCTTTGAAGTAGAAAGGGAAGCAAACAAGGCCAGCTGTTGTCAGTGCTCTTTCTGAGTCATTGAGCAGCAGATGCTGAAAGGGCTGTGCTTCTGAATGCAACACCTGCTGCTGAACCTGGTTTTCCAAGCCAAAGCATTATAGACAGAGAGAGAGATCAACCAAGCAGGACTGTGCCACTAATAGCTGCTCTCTTCAAGTAAAATCAAGGGTAGAGTCAGCAAGTCATTGTGACTGAAGGCTCCGGAGCCATCACAGAGACTGCAGTAGGCATCCAACAGCAGAAGGTTTCTTCAAAAAGTAAAAGAATTGCCATTATTTCTTAGAACCAGAGAATCACATCAGTTGGCAAAGCCTTATAAAGTCACCCAGTCTAACCATTCTCTAACTCTGTCAAGTCTGGTGCTAAACTATGTCACTCAACAGCACAGCTCTGTCTCTTCAAAACACCTCCAGGTATGGGGATTCGGCCACGTCCCTGGGCAGCCTGTTCCGGTGTGAGAATCCTTTCAGTGAAGAAGTTTCTTCTAATGTCCAACCTAAACCTCACCTGGACCTCACCTGGTGCAACTTGAGGCCATTTCCTCTTGTTCTATAACTTACTCTATGGGAAAAGAGATCAACTCCTACCTCCTCACTCCAACTTCTTTTCAGGGAATTGTAGGGAATGAGGAGGTCTCCCCTCAGCCTCCTTCTCACCTGGCTAAGCAACCCCAGTTCCCTAAGCTCAGCTGCTCTTCACCAGACCTGTTCTCCAGACCCTTCACCAGCTTTGTCACCCTTCTCTGGACCTGTTCCAAACAACTGAAAGTCCTTCTTGTAGTGAGTGCCCCAGAACTGAATTCCTGCTATCCTGACACTCAGGAGAGAAGCCTGCCTGACCTCTAGCAGCTTCACTGATTGGAGTTTACACAGTCTACTCTTAGATGTGTTTTAATAGACCCAAAAATGCTGTGTGGCTTCAGCAGCATTTAAAGGAGAGGGAAAGCTTCTGGACCCCAGGATAGATACATTTGTTATTGCACTGTATCCCATAGGATTCTCCACAGTGCCTTTTGGGGGATAAGCAACCATCTGTTGATTTGGAAAAAAAACAGACTTGAAAGTCTCCTCTCTGAAGAGAGGGAGGTGTGAATATCACCAGGGGAAGGGGTGGAAGGAGACTGGAACAGCTGTACTGGCCTTCTTTTTCTCTCTTCCCACTTTCAGCACTTGCCGGAGGAGGTATGCGCAGAATGTGTCTGAAAGAAATGAGATAATAATGAGAACACTCTGAAAAAACACCCAGACTTCTGAAAGCTGGAAAGAAAAGCCATTAAAAATAGAGAGGATTGAGCAGCAGATGAACAGCAACTTGGGGCAGTAGCTGCATGGCAGTGAGAAATAAATGTATCTGGCATTGTTTGAGGCTTGAAAACTGGGAGAGTAAGGGAGATTTTCAGGCAATCATTGGTTGTCCTTCTTTTAGAGAGGGAAACTTTAAAAAATAAATCCAGGCAATGCAAAATAAACTCCCAAACCACAGAGAAAATATTTTCAAGGAGCCCATCTGGAGAGTAAGTAGTAAATGGAGCAGTGAGATGGGTGAGTTGGAGATTAGCATGGTAGATTTAGCATGTTTTTAAAGCCAAGCAGACTCTTAAATGCCAAAAGTCAAGATTATTAAGTGTTGAGGAAGCTGCTGAAGAAGACAGCAGTGAGAGCAGACTGGGCAGTGTGTGGTGAATTGCATGAGGATAGGAATAGGCTCTAAGGAGCAAATCCTTTGGGAGAGGCTCAGTTACAATTAATATGGATGGCAAAGTGTTGGCTGAAATACATCTTCTGTGCTTTTTGCATTGTTTAACACATTATTAGTGATTCACCTGAATTGTTGTAGAGAGAAAAAACACTTTCAGCTACAACTGCAGAAGATGGATTTAAGGGTGTCAGTTGATGGAAAAACTCACCATGAGCCATCAGTGGTCACTGGCATCCCAGAAGGCAGGTGTGTGCTGGGCTGCATCCAAACCAGGGAGAGCAGAGGACAGGGAGGGAATTCTGCCCCTCTGCTCTGCTGAAATCACACCTGGAGCACTGTGTCCAGTTCTGGTGCCCCGAACATAAGAGGGACGTGGAGCTGCAGGAGTGGCTCCAGAGGAGGCCATGAAGATGATCAGAGGGCTGAAGAATCTTCCCTCTAGGGACAGGTCGAGAGAGTTGATTTTGTTCAGTGTGGAGAAAAGAAGGCTCCAGGGAAACCTTAGAGTGGCCTTCTGGTATCTGAAGGGAGTTACAAGAGAGCTGAGGAGGGACTTTTTACAAGGGCTTGTATTGATAGGATGAGAGGGAACAGATGAGAGGGAACAGCGTTGACCTTGAGGAGGGCAGATTGAGACTGGAGATTAGGAAGAAATTCTTTCTGGTGAGGGTGGTGAGACACTGGAACAGGTTGCCCAGGCAGGTTGTGGATGCCCCTTCCTGGAGGTGTTCACAACCAGGTTGGATTATAGCCATGGCAAGGGTCCTGGAACTCGATTTTCTCGTAGGTCATTCTATGAATCCTTGAACCTATGTTCTTCACCATAACCTGCAATCCAGTGAGTGTGGCTGTGGAGTCAGAGGGTGTTTGCCTATGGAAGCTGTAGGGAGGGAGTAGGGAAGAATAAGGCAGACATGGCTATGCCAAGGCCAGACTTAGAGAGGTGTTGAAGCTGAATTATGTTTACACAAAGTAAAAAGAATTCCTGGAATTGTGTATGTTCTTGAGGCAGCCTGTGTTAACTCGTTCCTGGTTCTGGGCACTGATTCCTTAAGCGACGGAAAGGACTGCAGGCTTTTACCCCTTGGAGTCTAAGATGACTGATTCAAACCAGCTCCCTGCAGAGAGCAAAAGGCTAAAAGCCCGAGTTCTGTGTTCAACAGCAGGTGTAGGCTATAAATGACTGCTGTATCACCAGCAAGTAGTGTTCCTCTGCTTTGTCCAAATGCAATTGATAGAACAGCTCCCGTGGGCTCCCTCTTGCTGGACATAACTGCAAAGTTTCTTTTTGGCGTCTACACACAGCATGAGTTTTATTTTTTCCAACAGTAGCAGCATTCAGGACTGGCTTTGTGATTCCTAACATTACATCCCAAGTAAGCTTCCAGAACTGAAAGCAGTCAAACCACATTATCCAAGCCCATGCAAGAGAGGGAAGGGAATCTAGAGTGTGTTAGTCAATGTGTCCACGGTACAGTCTTAAACAGAGATCATTCTCTCCATGAGTCCTGTGTATTCCCAGAGCAGGCATTGACTGTACATGCCTTCTGGGTTTCGTCTGGGCATTGACACTGGAAAGAATAAAACTAATGCTAAGTGATCTGGACAAAGTCCCTCAGAATCTGATGAGGCAGAAGCACGTCCATTGAGACACTGATGGTCCAGACATAGATACTGTGATTTCACATAGGGATGCAATGAAGCACCTCGTAGAACACCAGTGACTGCTTAACAATGTAGCTTGCTATAATCACACTGAATTTGCCTTTCACTCTCTGTACCATGTCTGTTAGTACAAAATCCTGCACAAGGAAAGTGCACCAACATTCAAATTGTAGCTGGGGATTGCCTCTTGCTGCTCGTGCTACGTATTTTCAGCTGTGATCAGCTCCTGTTCTTGACAGGAGATAGGAACACTGGAGGCTTAACGAGACAACTGGGCTTGTCCCCAGGTGACTGTGGAACAGACTATTTCTAGGAACAAAGTCACACTGGAGAATAAAAGCCATTTCTGTCAGCTCTTGCCATGCCAGAGGGAAGCCGTGTTTCCTCACTCTTCCACACCTCAAGCAAGGAGAAAAGAAACAAGCTAACTAAACTGGTTTAGTCCCAGATTGAGATGAAAACTATGCCTGAATACCTGGAAAATAGTCTTCTCTTGTGCCCTCTGAGAATGTCACATTTGTTTTTCACTTTCCTTACTGTTAACAATGCCTCTACAACAATCTGACAGGGCACACACCTGCCTGTCTATAATATTCATCATAAAAGACCTCCAAGAAGGCTCGAGAGGGATTTATTTCTGAGTAATGAAGGCTTCTTAAGAAAGAGAGTGGAAGTACAATCAGAAGTGGTGATACTTGAAGCAAGAGCTCTAGAATAGACTGTTTCTCCCTGTAACCTCACTTAGGAAAGAATCTGAAGTGGGTGCTTGAATCTTAGCAACTACAAAAGCAATAAACATGTACTTTCATCGTGGCTTATGGTTAATGTTTTGAAGCATTGTGCTCTGTATCAGACCAGTGTTAGAAACTATGATATCAATGAGCACCGATGGCCACGTTACACAGCTCCTCTCCCTGTCATTCTCTGATTGTCCCACATCTACTGTCCTTTTGTGCTACACTTGTTTCTTCTCATTGCGTGAATTACCCTTAAGATGTCAGAGCATCTTATTGATCCAGTAGAAAAGCATTGTGACAAAGAAATACCTGCTGCTTTCTTAGGGTATTTGTTTGGAAAAGGATGGTGAAGACTGGTGGAATGATTTTCTTAAATCATAGAATGGCTTAAGTTGGAAGGGGTCTCAAAAATCATCTACTCAAGCCTCCCTGCCATGAGCAGGGACATCTGAAGTCAGGTTCTCCTCCTCCTCTACTCTGTTCTGGTGAAGCTGTATCTGGAGTATTGTGTCCAGGTCTGGGCCCCTCAGCTCAAAAAGGACCTCAGGCAACTGCTTGAGAGAGTCCAGCACAGAGTCACAAAGATGCTTAAGGCAGTGGAACATCTCCCTTGTGAGGAAAGGTTGAGTGAGCTGGGGCTCTTGGGCCTGGAGGAGACTGAGGGGTGACCTCATTCATGTTTGTAAAGATGTGCAGGGCAGTGTGGAGAGGATAGGGCCAGGATCTGCTCAGTGATATCCAGTGATAGGACAAGGGACAATGGGTGCAAACTGGAGTAAAGGAGGTTCCATGTGAACATAAGGAAAACCTTTTTCCCTATGAGAGTGCCAGAGCCCTGGAGCAGGCTGCCCAGAGAGGTTGTGGAGTCTTCTTCTCTGGAGACATGTAAAATCCACTTGGATGCATTCCTGTGACCTGCCAAAGGTGATCCTGCGCTGGCAGGGGGGTTGGACTCAATGATCTCTGGAGGTGCCTTTCAACCCCTAAGGTCCTGTGTTACTCTGTGATTAAATCTACCTTTAATTCCCAGTAATACAGCAGTGAAAGTTCAGCAAAGAAACAATTTTCTCTCAGCAGTTAGATACAACTGAAGTTCAGAAAACAAACTGGGAACAAAAATTTAAAATATAATAAGTTTGTAAGGTCTGAGCAAGATAATTGCCAGTCCACTGGCTACAGAGCATCTAGCACGGGAAGTAAAGACACTAACTCTTGCTTGTACACCTCCTTTAGTTCCTGCATTTACCTTTGGCACTATTGGTTGATTGTGATTTAAAATAAAAACTCTTTTCTGTATCACCCCACAGGATCTTTGTCCTAAATTACAGATGCCCTGTACTGTACATTTACCTTGTTAGAATATGACTTAAAAAAACCAGTGGTTTTGTGAATAAAGGCCAATTCTTCATTACAGTATCAACATACCAGGTCTCTTGTGTGAATGAAATTCACTTTGGAATTAGCCTTCTTAAAGAGATTTTCCTGCTGACTTCCCACAGTTATGGTAGAATATTCCCATAGTCTCTTCTGGCATCCTTTCTCAAACTCTTGCTGGTGTGAAGCTCTGGTAGTCTGTTCTCGACTTCCATCCAGTTCCTAGATATCAAGAGGTCAAATAAGCTAAACCTCATTAAGGGGTTGCTTTAGTTATTATTTAAGAGAATGCTTGTGAAACTATGGACAGATTAAAATATTCTACTTTCATCACTAAAAGATAAGGTGCTGTATAGTTACCAGTTCTTGGTGGCTTCTTCTGTTCCCGTCACCTCAGGCTTCAGGAACTGATGTTCACCCAGTGGCGATGACCTAGCCAGCCTGTAATTATCCCTGCAGAGCTGAATGTTAACAGATGTAGTCTTCAGTTCTCCTTTGAAGTGGTATGAATATACTTGCTGAGTATTTGCTTGGCCTTTGCATTTCTGTATTGCAATATTAGTCCATGCTTATTATTTTTTTTTCTCTTGCTGTGCTAGTTTGCAGCTAGCTAAAATGTTTTGGTGAGAAGAGCTAGATTACAGGCTGTGAAAAGGAAAACAGAATGATGTCTACTTCACTCAGAGGCTTCCTGAGAGATACAAGAACAAGAATCCAAACATAGATAGGACACTTCTGCTGGGGAGCTCCAAGCTGTATATCTCTCTGTAGCCTCTCTGCCGTTTCTCTGATTAATCCACTTTGCTTCCTAACCCTCAGGCTGAACCTCCATTCTTCCCTGGGCCTCGGGTAAGGTTGAGAGGGGGGGGGAAGGTGAAAGGGTGGTTGGGAGCCCCTCCTGGGGACTCAGGTTTCTGGGAGGGCTGTTGTGTTTCTGTATTACATTTTACCTTGTGTATTTCTGTTTATAACTGTGTATACTGTAAATATCTGCTTGTATATTGTGCTAAGCTGTAAATAATAAGCTTCATTCAGTTTCCAGAGATGGCTGAGTCTAGTCTGGGTGATTGCCAAAGTGTGGGGGGCGGGTAACACCCAAACCATCACACTTGCTTAAGAAATGTTTATTTTACAGAGCTGAAGTTTCTCTTCTCAGTTTACAAAATGAGGGCCTTTGGGAAGAAGCTATTCTGTTTTTTTTCCCTAGGAGCTGGCAAGGTGTGATTTACTGACACCTTTATAGTTACAAAGTCTAGTGACAAGGCATCCACAAGCAAGTGCCAACCCCAATGAGTCTGCAAAGAATAGCTTCCAGCTGCTCTGCAAGGCAGGCAGAAAGGTTTCCTCTGAGTTAGAGCTCATTGCAGAGTCCTGTCTTCTGAGCAGTGGCTTCAAACTTACCAGTACTCTCACCAGTTTATTCCAGAGTTCAAGGTTTCTAACTAAGAGTGAAAATGTGAGACAGGTTAAGCATCTTCAGGTTAAAAAAAATGTTTTTAACCCTACAAATCCTCAGAAATAATTGCAGAATGTGTGGCCTCTTTGTGGGAGCAGAGAGATTTGTCTAGTTGATGTATCCAACTAAAGCTCCACACATTCCAAGTGTTTGAATTTGTTTGTGTCCTAACATGGAACTGGGTGACCTATTTTCACAGTATTACCAAGGTTAGAAGAGACCTCATAGACCATCAAGTCCAACCTGTTACCACAGAGCTCAAGGCTAGACCATGGCACCAAGTGCCACGTCCAATCCTGCCTTGAACAGCTCCAGGGACGGCGACTCCACCACCTCCCTGGGCAGCCCATTCCAGTGGCCAATGACTCTCTCAGTGAAGAACTTTCTCCTCACCTCAAGCCTAAATTTCCCCTGGCGTAGCTTGAGGCTGTGTCCTCTTGTTCTGGTGCTGGCCACTTGAGAGAAGAGAGCAACCTCCTCCTGGCTACAACCACCCCTCAGGTAGTTGTAGATAGCAATAAGGTCTCCCCTGAGCCTCCTCTTCTCCAGGATAAACAATTCCAGCTCCCTCAGCCTCTCCTTGTGGAGCTTGTGCTCGAGGCCTCTCACCAGTCTCGTTGCCCTTCTCTGGACACGTTCAAGCATC
>WAAF01014448.1:74593-87772 GCA_013400475.1 Tricholaema leucomelas | reverse complement strand
ACTATTTACACGGTCTAGTAATGTTAGGACGAAGGGGAATGGGTTTAAGCTGGAAGAGGGGAAATTTAGACTGGATGTTAGGAGGAAGTTCTTTACAGTGAGGGTGGTAAGGCACTGGAATGGGTTGCCCAGGGAGGTTGTGGATGCTTCCTCCCTGGAGGTGTTTAAGGTAAGGCTGGATGAGGCCTTGGGCGAGCTGCTCTAGTGGGAGGTGTCCCTGCCTGTGGCCGGGGGTTGGAGCTGGATGATCCTTGAGGTCCCTTCCAACCTAAACCATTCTATGATTCTATGTTAAAGAGGATGGGGCCCAGCACTGATCCCTGAGGGACACCACTAGTGACTGGCCGCCAGCTGGATGTGGCACCATTCACCACCACTCTCTGGGCTCGGCCCTCCAGCCAGTTCCTAACCCAGCACAGAGTGTTCTCCAGCCAGTTCCCAACCCAGCACAGAGTGGGTTGGGTTGTTGTTTTAAGCTGAGGCTTGAGCTTTCCTGGCCCCTGAGTTCAGTAGCAGACTTTTAATGAGATTAAGCCTGCTGGCTCCCATTTTACAGAAAAGGTCAGCTTGGGAAATGACTTTGGCCTATCTTCCCACTGCTGCTTCTAAGAGAAACAACAGCTTCCACTGCGTGTACTGAACTGTCCTGATGTAAGCCGTTGCTCTGTAGTGATAAAAGGCCTTTATTGCCTGATGAACTTGAGGTTCTAGCAATATGAAGAATGATTACTGGGAAGATAAAATGTCCAAAAAGCACAGGCTGAGAACCAGGCTTGTGATATCTGGAAGATTGAAGGTGACTCCCCAGTGGCTTCTGAACTTTTCTGGTATCCTAGCACTGCTAAGAGATGTTTGCTCAGGTTTAACAAGGAAATTGGGCAGATACTTTGCTATATGTAAGCTACCACATCTGGTAGTTTCCTTCTGTTTTATTCTTTCTTCTGCAACGAAGAAGCATGTAACTTTGTGTGACTGTTTCTGTATGTCCTGCAATAGGTGAATGGGGGTGTGTGTGTGGGGGGTGTACTTACAGCCCAGAAGGCAGCCTTGTGCAGGGCTGCATCCAAAAGCAGTGCGACCAGCGGGGCGAGGGAATTCTGCCATTCTGCTCTGCTCTGGTGAGTCCCCACATGCAGTACTATGGCCACTTCTAGTGCCCCAAAGATAAAAGGAACGTGGAGCTGCTGGAGTGGCTCCAGAGGAGGCCATGAAGAGATCAAAGGGCTGGAGAACCTCTCTTCTGGGGACAGGCTGAGAGAGGTAGGACTGTTCAGCCTGGAGAGGAGAAAGCTCTGGGGAGATCCTAGAGCAGCCTTCCGGCACTTGAAGGGGGCTGAAGGGGAGCTGGGGAGGGACTTTTTACAAGGGCTTGTAGTCATAGGATGGGAGGGAATAGACTGAAGCTTGAGGAGGGAAGATTTAAACTGGAGATTAGGAAGGAATCATTTCCAGTGAGGGTGCTGAGACACTGAAACAGGTTGCCTGGGGAGGTGGTGGATGTCCCTTCCGTGGAGGTGTTGAAGGCCAGGTTGGATGAGGCCTTGAGCAAGTTGCTCTAGTGGGAGGTGTCCCTGCCCTTGACAGGAGGGTTGGAACTGGATGATCTTTAAGATCCCTTCCAACCTAAGCTGTTCTGTGAATCTCTGAATAGGATGGGTGTTTTACAGCCATCCCAGCACTCTATAGAGTTTTTCTAAACAAGGACATATGTGGCATCTTTTTTCATGTGGTGCATTTCCCGTGTGAACTGCAAGCTTCACTGTATTTGCTTCATTCTGAATGTCACTGTGTACCAATAACAATCCTTGGGTGTTGCTCTGCAGGGCTCATGCAATTAGACTGTAATTGAGCAGCTGCAAATCCATGGGAGGCTGGAGGAATACTATCTGAAAATGGATCAGGATGAAGCAATGTGCAGTTGTCTCCCTTGATTGGAAATGGCTTTGCATTGATTGGAGCAATAATCCATGCCCTGACACATACCATGGACATTGGAGCTGATGCCAATCACTATTAAACTCCAGGTTCCTTGTAAGATTATTTTGCATATCATGTGTGACTAGAGAAAAAAATATATTAATGTTCTTTGAGAGCCACAGAGTTTAGTTACCAACTTTGGTGACACTGTTGTGCATAGGGTTTGGATTTAGGTTGGGCATGGGGAAAAATTTCTTCTCTGTTGTCAAGGCCTCTTGGGGTGATAAACTTGAGAAGCATCATGAAATATGTTCATTGCATTTGAATGCAATGAAAGACATAATCTCACCAAAAATCTGAAGGGTTTAGGATGAACTGGCCAAAATCAACTAGCAGTGTTCAGCCTGGAGAGGAGAATTACTCTTCTGAATTACTTGGGGGAAGAGGTACTTCTGCTTTGATGAAATGATAGCAACCTGAATTTCAGACTCCAGTTCTTCCAGATGCCTTAGGCTTTCATTGAAGGGAGTGAGATTTTCTTAGGACCAGAGTATTTTCTCCAGAGATGTGTCTGCATTGATGCAGAAGCAATCTAGACTCTGCTTCCATGGCTGTGTCAATTAGCTGTGAGAGCAAATCATTACAAGTGAGAATTACTGAAGCTTAATATTCTGTCACTACAGACACCTACAGTAACAGGTGTAGGGCAGGACATTGGGAATACTCTGCTCACTAAAACACAGAGCTATTGTAACAAGAACATCTGTGGAGATGCGCTGAGAGAGTTGGGGCTGTTCAGCCTGGAGAAGAGAAGGCTCCAGGGAGACCTTAGAGCAGCCTTCCTGTACATGAAGGGGGCCTACAGGAAGAGTGAGAAGGGACTTTTGACAAGGGCTTATACTTACAGGATGAGAGGGAATGGATTGATGCTTGAGAAGGACAGATTTAGGCTGGATATTAGTGTACTAGTTTGAAGCTAGCTAGAATGTTTAGATGAGAAGAACTAGATCACAGGCTGTGAAAGGGAAACAATGATGTCTACTTCACGCATAGGCTTGCTGAGATGTATAAGAACAAGAGTATGAACATAGATGAGGTATTCACACTTGAGGCACTGCCTGAGCTCTGGACATTTTCTCTCTAACCTCACCCTCTGTCTCTCTGATTAATCCCCTTGCTTCCTAACCCCCCATGCCGACCCTCCATTCTTCCTTGGGGCACAAGGCAACGTCTGGGGTAAGGTTGACAGAGGTGGGAGAAGGTGGAAGGGCGGTTGGGAGCCCCTCCTGGGGACTCAGGTTTCTGTGTTTCTGTATTACCTTTTACCTGGTATGTTTCTGTATATACTGTAAATACCTGCTTGTATACTCTGCTAAGCTGTAAATATAAGCTTCATTCCAATTTCCAGAGCTGGCTGAGTCTAGTTTGGGTGATTTCCAAAGTTGGGGGGGGGGGCAGGGAACACCCAAACCGTCACAATTAGGAAGAAATTCTTTGCAGTGAGGGTGATGAGACACTGGAACAGGTTGCCCAGGCAGGCTGTGGATGTCCCCTTCCTGGAGGTGTTGAAGGCCAGGTTGGATGAGGCCTAGAGCAAGCTGCTCTAGTGGGAAGTATCACAGCCAATGGCAGGAGGGTTTGATGATATTCAAGGTTCCTTCCAACCCAAACCATTCTGTCAATCTAAGTAAAAAGCCTGAGTGGAGATAAGCAGGTCAAAGGAAAGCCTTGCACATCCTGATCGAGCAACATTACAAAGAATAAAGCTGATTTATGAGAGCTTCTTTGCTTCTCTTTTACTACAGCAGACAAAATTTGCACAGATGACAGCTTACATTGTTGAAAATCCTGATTAGAGCTGATTGAAAGGAAGAGTAAAGTGAAAACACTTCCTTCAAAGTTGTTGGGGTTTTTTTTTTGTTACTGTATTATTTGCAGAACTTAGCAGAGGATATTTTGTGCTCAGTGTGCAGTGTTGTTTTGTAGCCAGGCCTCCAGAGTATCCACAGACACTTAGCAAGGGATAATTTTATCAAAGGAATAATCTGAACTTGTCCTGTCCAAACCCAGATGTCTTTGTTTCTTATGCTGTGGAATAGCTTCAGATTGGTGAGCCTTAAAGGGTCAAGATCTGAGTGAAAGTAAACAAAGAAATGAAATCATTTAATGACTCCTTTTATATGAGATGAGAATCACCTACAGCAGTTATCTGACTTCTTAACTTTTTGCCACACACCTAGGACACATCTTTGGCATGGTGGATCTTACTGGGTCATAATTTGACTTCACAGGATCCCAGAGGAACCTCTAGGAATCACATATTCCAACCCCCTGCTAGAGCAGGGTCACCCATAGCAGGTTACCCAGGATCACAGTGTCAGGGCAAGTTTAGAATCTGTCTGGAGAATGAAACTCCACAACCTCCCTGTCCAGCCTGAGCCAAGGGTCCAGCACCCCCACAGGATAGATTTTTTTTCCCTTAAGTCCAAGTGAAACCTCCTGGGTTCCAGTTTGTCCCTGTTTCTCCTTATTCTGCCACTGGGCACCACTGAGAAGAGCCCAGCCTCATCCTCATGACCTCCACCCTACAGATACTTTTATGTGGAGACCCTCCCTCAGGCTGCTCTTCTGCAGGCTCAACAGCCCCTGGGCTCTCAGCCTTTCCTCCTCACAGAGATTTATCAGTCCCCACAACGCCTTTGTGGCTGGACTCTCTCCAGTATTTTCTTGTCTCTGTTGAACACAGGATCCCCACACTGGACCCTGTACTCCAGATGTGGTCTCAGTAAGGGAGAGCAGAGCTAGAAGGACACTTCTTGTCTAAAACTCTGAAGCCAGGATGATGAGAAGCCAGTGCAATTCAAAGCTTACCAGCAGGAATGTTGAGAACAGTTTGCCAGTACCATACTTCTCCAGTATCTGAAGGGAGCCTACAGGAAGGCTGGGGAGGGACTCTTTACACGGTCTAGTAATGTCAGGACAAGGGGGAATGGGTTTAAGCTGGAAGAGGGGAGATTCTGACTGGATGTTAGGAGGAAGTTCTTTACAGTGAGGGTGGTAAGGCACTGGAACAGGTTGCCCAGGGAGGTTGTGGATGCTTCCTCCCTGGAGGCGTTTAAGGCCAGGCTGGATGAGGCCTTGAGCAGCCTGCTCTAGTGGGAGGTGTCCCTGCCTCTGGCCGGGGGTTGGAGCTGGCTGATCCTTGAGGTCCCTTCCAACCTACACCATTCTATGATTCTATGATTCTAACAAATATCTCAAACATATTTCTGCCTAGCCTGGCTTCCTCTGCCCCATTTATCTGTTTAATGGACTTTGCTAATTTCTTTCCCATTGGATCCTGGTGAGCATTCTTGTGGTACCAGGACCTGGACATCAGTTTCGATGCAATTAAAGATTTCCTTAGTGATAGTCTGTCCTTTTCTGCAGGCCTGCTCCTACCTTTGGAGCCTAGTTAACAACGTATTATCTGTTACCAGGCCATCTTCTTTTAATTAAGCTTGCAGGAAGGTTTTATTCCTCTGCTTGGGATGATCTTTAGTGCCCCAAATTTAATTTCTTCTTATATTCCCTACAGTAACAAGTAGCAAAGAGAGGTTTTAACTAATAAAAAGGTGTTTGAACATTGGAAGTAGCAAGAACTTGGCAGGAAAAAACATGGAAGTGAATTAATACATTGAAAACCAACCAACCAAACACGGTAGACCATAGTCCTGAGCAATTTGTGAATGGTGGTGGCTTGTGAACCTTCTTGGCTTTTGAGAGAGGGATGAGGGGTTGAAAGGCAGAAGCAGAAGCAAAAGCAGTGTGGCTTCTTTTGTCTGTTCTTTCTCCTCTGTCTCAGCAATCAAAGCCATCAGGTCTTCCTATGGAGATCCCTCTAGAGTCAGCTCTTTATGCAGAGGCAGGCATAGGTGAAGAGGGCTGTCCTTTCTCTTTTATTTAACTCTAAAACTGACTAGCCTGTAGAATGAAGGGGTGATGGAAAAGGGAATGCAGATTCGCCTCCAGTTCCCATTTTGAGCTTGATTAATCTGCAGGAAGCTGAAGAGAGATATCATTGCTCTCTGCAACTACTTGAAAGGAGGTTGTAGTGATGTGGGGATCGGTCTCTTCTCCTTAGTGTCAAGTGTCAAAATGAAAGAAAATGGCCTCATATTGTTCCAGGGGAGGTTTAAGCTGGAGATTAGGAAAAATGTCTTCTTTGTTGCAAGAGTGGTCAGGCATTGGAACAGGCTGCCCAGGGAAGTGGTGGAGTCTCCATCTCTGGAGGTGTTAAAAAAACCTGTAAGCGTGGCACCTGGGAATATGATTGAATGGCCACGATGGGCTGATGGTTAGACTTGGAGATCTTATAGGTTTCCTACTGAAACAGTTCTGTGGTTCCATGATTATTCCATCTGCATACCAGGATAGAACCATGGAATATCGTTTAAAATGGTGCCAAGCTGTTGCTTTCATCCTGTGCCTTCACAGTCTTATTTGGGCTTAAAAGCCTTACAAAGAAACCTGAGGACAGAAATTAAAAATAGGAGTCCCCAGTTCAACCACTTCATTTTATTGCTCTGCTTAAACTATGCCAAGCACTGTGGAAACATGAGTGGTTATTCCGAGTGGAATCTATCACAATGTTCAGGGTCAAAGAGATTTTTTGCAACACTGAATTTTACTTCCATATTCCACCGACTCTTGTATCCCTTATTTTTTTTTTTTTACCCAGAAAGGGAGATTCCAGTCAACTGAGGTGATGTCACCTTTTTAACATTGTCTTTTGGAAGCTGAATGTGCTTTGAAACCAGTTTTTTATTTTCTCACAGAAACCATCCTAAAATGTTAAACTACTTCCAATTGTTTTATAACTGCACCCTTCATTCATTGTTTTATGTATCAATTATTATTTATTATCTTATGTATTGTGTGGTACAACTGGGTGGGCGTGAATATAAGAAACATCTGCATTTCTGTCACAAAAGTCCTTTTTAAGCTCAGGAAAAGCCTCAGAGCAGAAGAAAGCTGTTGGGTTTATCAGGTACCACTTCCAAATTTAACAGCAGACATTACTTTGTCTAGAAGCAAGGTGCTTGCCTGCCTTTGAGAGAAAGATCATCCTACGCTCACAGCAAGATGTGCTTTTTTGGTAATTCACAGTAAAAACAAATTCTGGAGTACCTGGTGGCACGGAATGAGGGGGCTGAGGCTGGCAGGAGGGAGTGGTGGTTGTTTACTTGGGATAGAAAGGCTTCAATGAGGTGCAAACCTCATCTAACAGTAGGAATACTTGTTACATTAACAAGATTTACTGACAGACTCCATCTGTGCCTTCCCACCAAACAAGGTCACTCAGTTAGATCCTAAGGAGCCTAATGAGCAAAGTGCCAAGTTTCTGGAGTGATAATGGAGGTTTGCTCTGCTTACACCTCAGGTACTTGCAATATTTTTAGTACTGGAAAATCAAATGGGGTAGAGGAAAAAAAAGGTCATAATTTTTATCAGCCCAATCCACCTTGAGAAATATTACTGCATGTCTGCCTCTGCCCGAATGTAGCTGGACTGTACTTTTTCTTGTGTCTTTCTTTTCCTGGTGATTCACAGTTTACTGTTCTCTTTCACTTCAGATTGGCCCTTGAGGCACTTCGCTGCCTTTGTCTTGGCCATTCATTTCACATCTGTATCTTGGTTACAGAAACAGAAACTTCAGTCTGGTGGCAATATGTCTATTCCTTTCAGATGGCTGTAGCAGCAGGTGGAGTTGTGGAGTCTCCTTTTCTAGAGACATTCCAAACTCACCTGGATGCATTCATGTGTGACCTGCTCCAGGTCTGGGAGTTGAACTCCGTGATCTTTTGAGGTTTCTCCCAACCCCTGACACTGTGTGATTCTGTGAAATAGTCCCTCATTGTCTCAGTTCTAATTTAAATTCCCAGAGACTCTAATAAATTTGATAGAACCAATGACAATTTGTAAAGTGCCCTTCCCTTTCCCTCCTCCTTCCCCAAAGAGAAGAATCAGAAGTAGAGAGGAAAGGTAAGGTAAGCACACCCAAATAAATCAATCTCACTCAATTTGGAAGTTAAAAGAAGAAAAGTTTAACAATAACTTAAAAGGGTATCAGAGGTAGGGAGGTTACAAAGGTGTAGGGAAGGAAGAATAACAAATACAAAAGGTATAAATACAGCCCGAGTTTGTGACGGTGGTGACCTTGTTTGCTTCGTGGGTGACAGCCACTTGGTAAGACAGCTGGTACTGGTGGTAAGACCGAGGCTGAGAGATGCAGAGAGATGTGCAGAGTGGTCCCGAGAGGCTGCAGTGTGGTCCAGAGAGAGGAACGGGAAGTCCCTCTGCTTTTATGGGACAGGAAGGGGGAGTGGGCTAACCATCACCTAGAGTCAGGTTCAGAGTTTACTCCCCCTGGAGTGTTAACCCTATACACTCATGTACATGAGCACTGTTGTGGAGCTTATCTACCTGGAGTAACGTGTCCCTTCTAGAAGTAGCATTTATTAGGAGTGTTGCTATAGCTGAAAGAGACCCAACCAAAAACTCTCATATCTAAAAGCCTGTCTGGGTTTATTTTTTTTTATTTTCAACTGCAGAATTAGACAAACTTTACTTACACTCTGCTCTGGGTACTTCTCTGTTCTGGGTAGCTTCTCATAGTGCAGTATCAGCCCCAGTCTTTTCACTTAGAGATGATAAAGCAAAGGAATAGAGTGGTAACTGGAACTATTTCTCACCTGCTCCATTCTGGTCAGTGACTTCTTTGGAATCTGTTACTGTATATTTCTGCTTCTGTTTTATATTTCTGAGCACAGAGTTTTCATAAGAAAATGTTTTCTCATAGAAGAGACTACTAAGACCTCTAAGAGCTGTGTGACCTAGGTGGCTGCCTAAAGCACATCATAAAGTCTCAAACTCGTGCCCTGTCTGGCATTCTGTTGATGTCAAACAAAATATTCCCAAAGTTCCTCTTTTCACACTGTAACAGTGTAAAAAATCAGCAAACATCCTGGTTGTGTCTTCTCGTGGTGGCAGTGAACAGAGCTATGAAGCTTCACAGAAACCAAGGAGCTGTCCTTCTGTGGTCTAGGGGAGAGCAGATATTTGCATTCAGGAAGGAGTCTGCAAGATTTTGAGAGTCTTTGGATGTCTTATCTTTTGTATAGTGTATTTTCTAAGCTGTCAAGTAGCAAACCAAAGATATGTTCATACATATTACAGATATATAAAACTAAAAATATAACCAAAATGTCACCAATGTCATTACAGAACTGTAGATAGGTCATGAGTCTGGAGACACTTGAATGCAAATCAGTCAGTCAGTGTGACAGAGCCGTGTCAAAGCTGCCTGGCTAGTACAGTGTTGTGGTGGTTTGGGTGTTCCCTGCCCCCCCCACTTTAGAAATCACCCAGACTAGACTCAGCCAGCTCTGGAAAATTGAATGAATTTACAGCTAGCACAGTATACAAGCAGATATTTACAGTATATACAGTTATAGACAGAAATATACAAGGTAAAAAGGTGATGCAGAAACACAACTCCCCTTCCAGAAACCTGAGTCCCCTGGAGGGGCTCTCAACCACCCCCTCACCTTCCCCCTACCCCTCTCAACCTTACCCCAATCCCAAGGAAGAATGGAGGCTCGGCCAAGGGGATTAAGAAGCAAAGGTGAATCAGCAAAGCAAAAGGAGGGTGAGGTTAGAAAGCAAGATGGAGTTCAGCCAGCAGCCCCAGAGCTCCCCAGCAGGCGAAGAGCAGAGAGCACAGCCCAGAGCGAAGTGCCCAGCGAAGTGACTTTGTCTAATGTTTTGCTTTTCCTTTCTACACATCTCAGCAAGACTGTGAGCGAAGTAGATAGCACCATTGTTTTCATTTCTCAGCCTATGATCTAGTTCTTTTCACCAAAACATTCTAGCTAGCTTCAAACTAGCACAAGTGTGAAGGGCTAGCAAATTGCTGCTGGCTTCTATGTAGAAATGCTCTCTTAGTTCAGCTTTTGCATGTTGATGCCTAAGCCAGAACCACACACAAGAGATCTCTTGAAGTACGAGCTATGAGAGGCTTTGCTCCTCTTAAACCCAAGAAAGTGGCACACATTTTTGATATGGCATCAAGGCTTCTAGGCTAAAATCTGTGAACTAGCAGCTTGTGTGCTTTGAGTGTCTGACAGGGCCTCCAGTATGTCCCAGTGTACAGCAGATGTAAGTTTGATAGAGAAATCCCACTGTGTGGTAATGGTTGTTTGCAACCTGAAGTCCAAAGATTCTATTTTCTGTTTTCTTTCTGACAATTTAAGACATCTTGGAAGGGTGGAGGGAGGAATGTCATCAATCAATATGATTTTTTGTTGTAGTGTGACTGTCAAATGAACAGAGATCCCCTCCTGACAAAACCTGTTTAAGGGTACAGAAAGGAGAACAAAAAGATTGCGCAGTTGCTGAACAAGCTGCTTGACATTTATCTTGTACCATAGAAAGCCTAAAAGTGTTTCAAAACTGAGTCTTTTCAAGTGCTGATACAGATAAAACATTTTTTCTTCATTGCTTATGTCCTTCCAGAAAGTTATTGCAGCTCTGACAGGACAAACCTCCAAGCCGAATAGTTTGTTAGATGTTTGAAATCTGGTTTCAGTTTGAGAAGAGAGTAAGCTTGAAAACAAAATTACTCTTAGAATTTAGTTCTCAGAGAATCACAGGATGTTAAGCATTGGAAAGGACCTTGAAAGATCATGGGGTCCAACCCTTCTGCCAGGGCAGGATCACTTAGGGCAGGCCACACAGAAATGCATCCAGATGGGTTTTGAATGTATCCAGAGAAACAGACTCCTCAGTCTCCTCTTCTCCAAGCTAAAAAGCCCCAGCTCCCTCATTTTTTTCTCACAAGGGAGATGTTCTGCTGCCTTCAGCATCTTTGTGGCTCTGCAGTAGACTCTTTCAAGCAGCTCCCTAAGGTTCTTCTTGAACTGAGGGCTCCAGAACACAGTATTCCAGATGTGGCCTTATCAGGTCAGAGTAGAGGAGGAGGAGAACCATCCTGGACCTGCTGGACACACTTTTCTTCATGAACCCCAGAATGCCGTTGGCCTTCTTGGCAACAAAACCATGTTGCTGGCCATGGGCATCCTTCTGTTCCCCCAGGATCCGCAGGTCCCTTTTCCCTGTGCTGCTCTGCAGCAGGTCGGCCTCCAACCTATACTGGTCCATGGGGTTGTTCTTTCCCAGATGCAGTCTTTCCACAGGAGTTAAGATAATTGCAGCCTGTCAAGTTAGGTCTTTCACCCTGATTAAAGATCTGGCTGTATTGAGCAAACACACTCACTAGTCTGTTGACGAATGAAAGATTGTGCAACGTGTTTGAAATCCTTCTGATAGCTTCACATTCTATAGCACATAGGCACAAATGCCTCCGTTATAGCTTCTTACACTCACAGAAATGAAAGACTTTTTTATTAAACACTGATGTGTTCTGTACCTCACATCCTAAAACCTTCAATCGAAGGTACTGATGTGAAATCTGCCTTAAAGTTAATTATTGCTGCACTGCCTAGTACCTGGTTGTGTTTGAAAGCAAGCGCTGGAAATCACAGGGAATAAAATCAGAGGACAAAAAGTCTTTGATCATTAAAACTGTATAGAGTTAGGTTTGAGTTAGGGCAGATAGTTTGCTTATTTACAACATAATTACCCATTTGACTAAGGGGAAAAAATACAAAGAAGTGTAAATTGGTTTACTTTAATTAGCAGTACATAAAGCGTTCTGGCACCTACAAATGTTTGACTGTTGAAAGCTGTAACACAGTGCTCTAGAACAGGTCCAGTGTAAAATTAGTAACGCACAACCTCCCCTCTCTGTGGGGGGAAGACCATCTGTCACAAAGGGAATCATGGAAGGCTTCAAGTTGGAAGGGACCTTGAAAGCTCTTCGAGTCCAGCCCCACTGCAGTCAGCAGGGACATCTTCAACTGGAGGAGGTTGGTCAAAGTCCCATCCAACCTGACTTGCAACAGTTGCAGCAATGAGACATCTACCATTTCTCTGGGCAGCCTGGGCCAGGCTCCCACCACCCTCAGTGTCTGACATTTCTTCCTTCTTTCTGGTCTACATCTCCCTCTTTCAGTTTAAAACCACCACCTCTTGTCCTGTCACAACAGGCTCTGCTAAAGAATCTGTCCCCAACTTCCTGACTGGCCCCTTTAAGCACTGAGAATCAGGCCACCAGACGGTCCCCCTGGAGCCTTCTCTTCACCAGGCTGAGCAACCCCAACTGTCTCAGCCTGATTTCCAGCCCTAGGATCTAGAAACTGTAACACCAGAACCTGCTAAGAGTCTAAGAATGGCAAATAATGTGAGTGGTGAAAGGTTGTCACATTTCCATGTTGTTAGTTTTGGTGATTGAAGAAAGCACCTTTCACAGCAGAGCTTGGTAATTTGGTGATTGAAGACAGCACCTTCCACAGCAGAGCTTGGTAATTTGGTGATTGAAGAAAGCACCTTCCACAGCAGAGCTTGATAAAACCACTTTTCTATACCTCTGTTTCACACCTGTGTGCTGGTTTGCACCACAAATTCTAAATCCAAGAATTCTAAATGCAAAAAAATGATGTATGGAAACCACCTGAAACCCTGCAATTAGTATGGCTGATGAAATAGAAGATAAAGAAAGCTCAAACATGTCCAGAGAAGGGCACCAAGGCTGGTGAGGGGGCTGGAGCACTGCCCTGTGAGGAGCAGCTGATGGAGCTGGTGTTGTTCAGCCTGGAGGAGGCTTGGGGGAGACCTTATTGCTCTCTACAGCTATCTGAAAGGAGGTTGTAGCTAGGTGGGGGTTGGTCTCTTCTCCTAGGCAATCAGTGACAGAACAAGAGGACACAATCTCAAGGTGCACCAGGGCAGGTTTAGACTGGATGTTAGAAAGAAGTTCTTCACAGAGAGAGTGATTGGAATTGGAATGGACTGCTCGGGAAGGTGGTGGAGTCACCATCCCTGGAAGTGTTTAAGAGGAGACTGGATGAGACACTTAGTGCCATGGTTTAGTTAATTAGAAGGGTTAGGTAATAGGTTGGACCCAATGATCTTAGAGGTCTTTTCCAACCTGGTTAATTCTGTCATTATGTGATTCTGTGAAAGAAAGAAACACATTAGAATACAGCAAACAAAGAACCACCTAGAAAACATCTGAGATGGAAATGATTTGTCGTGGAGGGCCCATAGGCCCGAAATCAGACCTGCATATGCCTTGCTCTGCCTGGACATGTTTTTCCTGCT
>WAAF01014448.1:989-74259 GCA_013400475.1 Tricholaema leucomelas | reverse complement strand
AGAGCAGAAAACTTTCAGCCCACTCTGCTGGGCAAACAGTATATAGACCCCAAGCGGCAGTAGCCACGGGGAAAACTCTGTGAATAGTCCTATGCTAGTCATTGTATTATAGTTATTAGCCATTTGTGATTATACCCTTAATGTCTTCACAACCGTGTACGAATAAATATTAATATTATAAGTTCAGTGGTTGGGGGTGGCGAGAGTTCAAAATATTGAAGTTCAATAAATATATGTATCTTTATAAATATCCTCTCGCATTAGTTAATTTCTCCCCTCCGCCACATGATTATAGTGAAGAGATTTACTTGGGGCAACACTCATTTCTCAGCTACCCATTCCAAACACAGTGGGATTAAGAAACTGGTGTTACAAATAGTCATGATGAGTTTGGGACATACCAAAAAAGGGAAAGAGCTGAGCTAAGTGTGTGACTTGCACACTGTAGAGCTGCCCTTCTAAATAAATTTTCCTTAAACAGAAGAAAATAGATATTCAAAAGTATTAAAAAGCAACATATTTTAAATGTCTGCAGCCATTTTTACAAAGCATATAATTGACCTGTGGGACTTGTTGCCACAGGGCAGCACTGAGGCCAAGCATGTAGCAGCATTTAGAAGGACTGGACATTTCTATGTGTAATCAGAAGTTATCACATTACATTACAGAGCATAAAGTGCTTTTATTGAGGACATAAAGTCCAATACTTCAGGCCATAAGGCAGCCACTAACTCAGAGGGGTTAGAAGGAAGTGTTTTCAGCTGGCAGTTTATACTCTAGCAGCCACTCCAGGGCTCCTTGGAGTTGCTGCTGTGTTTAGGTTACAGTCAAGGGAAGATGAGGTCATCTGCCAGTCTATGATGGCATTGTAGGGCTATGTCTTTCATCTATGCTCTTACTACTGCTTTTCACAGGGTCCCAACCTGTTGGAGGTTGAAAGGCACCTCTAGAGGTCATCCACTCTAACCCCCCTGCTAAAACAGGGTCACCCACAGCAGGTTGCTCAGGATCAAAATATCCAGGTGGGTTTGGAATCTCTGCAGAGAAGGAGACCCCACAACCTCTGAGCAGCCTACTCCAGGGCTCTACCACCCTCACAGCAATTTTTTTTTAACTCATGTTTAGGCGGAACCTCCTGGGTTCCAGTTTCTGACCCTTGCATCTTGTTCCAGAGTATTCCAGATTCCTTTCTTCTCCCCCCTCCCACCCATCAAGAGTTTGAATGAGGAGGAGAAGAAGGCACAAAAACTGCTTTCCCCACCTCCATCCTGCAGGCTTGAAGGGGGAACAGCAGGAGGCACCTTTCCACACGTGTGCTGACCTGTGTGGGAGCCCGCCCTGGAGTCGGGCTGGGGGTTGGCTGAGGTTTCGTGCCCAGTATAAAATGGCAAATGGAGACTTTGTCTAGAAAAGGATAAATAGAGCAAGGGAGAAGACCACAGGGTTCCCGCCTTGGCAGAGTGCCCGACGGGTCAGGTTCTTGCCATGATAGAATTCCTGCTTTGGGATGGCTCCTACCTTTTTACCATCCCTGCCTTTGGGTGGTTGTCCCCAATTTTGCACCATTCTGTGCAAACTTGCAAGCTTGGCAAGTCCTGGGGTTCATTTGAGAGAGCTGCCGGCAGCACCTGGACTCAACTACTCTTGGACCGTATCAGCAGCCAGCTTCCTGGCTGCCTTCCGGACTGGGGAACCCTGGCAGTTTGGCTCTGCCCTGCCGAGTCCCAGTCCTGTGGCAGCTGTGTCTGGAGACATTTCCGAGTTTGGCGGCTTTGCCACTCGCCTTGGGCTTCTGCTGCGCGGATCCAGACTGTTGGATATTGCTTACAGCCTCAGGAGGCCAAGCCGAGCCACAGAGAAATCCAGCAAGAGAAATATCACCGTTGAATACCCATCTCATCTCTGTGAGTAAAGCCTGCTGTTCCCTTGATTCTCTGCTCAGCCTGATGGATAGTGGGGTAAAGCTGTGTTTATAGCTTAGCCTTTTCCATTTCCTGACTTCCTAAATCTCTGGATTTGTCCATAGCATCCTTCTGAAGAATTCCTGATCGAACTAGAATCTGTAAATAAACCTAAACCAGTTCTGTATGTAGTTTGGGGGTGGGGGTGTCAGGAAAATAAAATGATTCTATTTTTAGAATTGCTGATTTGGCCACATTAATTCCCTGCCTCCACAAAACACCCTGTCCCATCACTGTGCACCACCGAAAAGAGCCCAGCCCCATCCTCTTGCCCCCCATCCTTTAGCTATTGATCAGCATTGAGAAAGTCCTCTCTCAGACTGCTCTTTCCCAGGCTTAATAACCCCAGGTCTCTCAGCCTTTCCTCTTCACAGAGACGCTCCAGGACCCTCAGTGTCTTTGAAGCCTCCACTGGACTCTCTCTGTTAGTTTCCCATCACTTTTGATCTGGGCAGCCAGAACCGGATCCAGTACTCCAAATGTGGCCTTATCAGAGCAGAGTAAAGGGGGAAGAGAACTTCCCTCAACCAGTTGGCCACATTCTTAGTACACCCCAGGTTACCGTGGGCCTTCTTGGCCATGAATGCACATTTGCTGGCTCATGGTGAACTTGTGGTCCACCAGCACTCTTTCTCCACAGAGCTGCTTTCAAGCAGGTCATCCCCTCACCTGTAAGGAGTTGTTCTGCACCTGTAAGAGGTGCAGGACCTTCTATTTGCCTTTGTTCAGCTTCATTAGTTTTCTCTCTGCCCAACTCTGCAGCCTGTCTAGGTCTCACTGGATGGCAGGTTTCTTTATTAATTTATTCTTGTGTCCCAAGATTTTGCTAAGCACAGACATTTCTTTCAGGTCAAGCCTGAATCTCATGCTTCTTTCTGCTCAGGAAAGGGAAAGCCCTGTGATTTCATCTGTAAGCCACCTGCTGAACATCTCCTTTTGAAGGAAAGCAGCTCTTAAGGCAAGGCGGATGCTGCAGTGTTTGTTTCATTCTTGGCTAAAGAAGCCAGCATCTTGCCTTTTAGGGAAATACTTCCAGATCCCCTCATTCTCTTAATTCAGCATAACTGGTTGTAAGGACTCTGTTTAGTAAAATTAATATTTCACAGCAGCACTGCAAGGGATATTTTTACCATGCAGCACCACAGTCCCTGTCTCTTGTCTTTTCTGTCAGCCTGTCACTGTGTAACGCCTTCAGACACGGGCAGGCTGATACTAATGAGCTCACCACTCCGTGTTCCTCCATCATGAAGTTCAGTGCTAATGAGCAAAATTCCCAGACTGCACTCACACTCTAAATCAATTTGGCAAGATTGATCAAAATATTCATTAAACCAGTTTGTTCTTCATCTTGGGCTGAACCCTGCAGGCATGGCTGTCTGGCTTCTCTGTGGTGTTGCATGTGAGGCTGTGTGTGCACATATGTGAGCGTGGGAAATTGAAACAAGTCAGTTGTTTCTTCTCCTCGTGTCATTGAAGCAGGACTTTCAGAAGAAAAAAGGCAAAGCTGAACTCCTGTTGCTCTTTTCTTTTTGGGAAGGGGAGACCTTATTGCTCTGACTCCCTGAAAGGAGGAGTACATGAGGTAGGGGTTGGTCTCTTCTCCCTAGTATCAAGTGACAAAATGAGGAAATGGCCTCAAGCTGCACCAAGGGAGGTTTAGAATAGAATAGAATAGAATCAACCAGGTTGGAAGAGACCTTCAAGATCACCCAGTCCAACCTATCACCCAGCCCTATCCAGTCAACTAGACCATGGCACTAAGTGCCTTGTCCAGTCTTCTCTTGAACACCTCCGGGGACGGTGACTCCACCACCTCCCTGGGCAGCCCATTCCAATGGCAAATCAGGCTACATATTAGGAGAAAAATCTTCCCTGCAAGAGTGGTCAGGCATTGGAACAGGCTGCCCAGGAGGGTGGTGGAGTCACTGTCCCTGGAGGTGTTCAAGAAACCTGTGTACATGGCATCTGGGACATGGTTTAATGGCCATGGTGGTGCTGGGTTGATGGTTGGACTTGATCGTAGAGGTCTCTTCCAGCCTTATTCCAGCCATAGAACTATTTATAGTTCTATGATTCTAAATGCCTACAAATGCTAAGAAAAATACTCTGCATCCCTCTTCTCATGTGCCTGTCTGTAGAAGGCCCCAGAATGACTGACAAAAAGCTGCAAATTGCCATCAAAAGGGCAACAAACAAAACAGGAAATGGGAATCTGTCAGAGAAAGAGAGACATCTTTGGTCACACAACCCTGGGGATTGAATAATCTTTGTCTGTCATCTGCTTGTTACATTTCCATGTCTTTCTTCAACAGCATTTCCTCTTTCTCTGTCAGCTCTGATAAGTATAGGTTAGCTCACACTGTCTACTTTTTCACACACATTTCAAGATAAAACAAAGCCCAGAGAGCCAAGGGTGACATTAGCTGACTAATGCTCAGTGTGCTGGAGTCTGTGCTCAGAAGGGTCTAGACACAAAATCAGAGCAGCACAAATTGTAGTGAGGGATGAGTGGGGGCTAGATTTACAAATCTCTGCTATGATGTTATCTCTCTCTCCAAAGGGACAAGAATAAGTCATGCTAGTACTAGTCTAAAAGCCAGACACCTTGACTAGCCATCCGTTACCTACTTCTGGTTCATTTCAGTCACTGGGAAAGGTTGCTGTTGATCATCTGACTCTGTCATTCATTGCCTATAAACTAGCAGCTTTTTTTCAAAGGGCTTAGAGGAAAATTTAAACTTCAGTCTCAGTCTTGTCCAGGTTTCAGAAGGTGCCAAATGAAAAATAGGTGCAGCATTGGCAGGGAGATACAATCAGAGACACAGTATAAAATACTTCCTGTTGGAAAATATTTTGAAGATCATCAAGACCAAGGTACATTCCTCTGACCGTGTGTTGAGATTCCCTTCCCATTCCGACTCCACTGGCTGTCCAGAAATCGCTAGTGTTACCTGCCTCCGTTGCTGAACATCGTTGTGTGCCTTGGCATCACTGGATTTCCAGAGCAGCATACCAGCAGCCAGCTAGGCTCCAGCTGCTGAGTGCATTTCCAGACTGCATAAGTTTTCCTGAAGGAGTAGTAACCATCCAGTATGGAAACACTTGGAAATTAACCCACTGTTTAAATCCCAGATTCCCAATACGGTGGGGTTTGGAAGAGACCATAGAATCATAGAATGGTCTGAGGTGGAAGGAACCTCCAAAGGTCATCTAGTCCAACCCCCCTGCAGTCAGTAGGGACATCCTCAACTAGATCAGGTGGCCCAGAGCCCTGTTGAGCCTCACCTTGAATATCACTAGGGAAGGGGCCTCAATCACCTCCCTGGGCAACGTGTTCCAGTGTTACACCACCTTCATAGTAAAGAACCCGTTCCTAACATCTAATCTAAGTCTTCTCTAGTTTGAAACCATTGCCCCTTGTCCTGTTACTGCAAGCCTTTGTAAACAGTCTCTCTCCATCCTTCATATAGGCCACCTTCAGGTACTGGAAGGCTGCTATTACCTCTTCTGAGAGCCTCCTCTTCTTCAGGCTGAACAACCCCAGCTTTCTTGTTATGTCTCATAGAATCATAGAATCATAGAATCAACCAGGTTGGAAGAGACTTCCAAGATCATCCAGTCCAACCTAGCACCCAGCCCTAGCCAGTCAACTAGACCATGGCACTAATGCCTCATCCAGGCTTTTCTTGAACACCTCCAGGGACGGTGACTCCACCACCTCCCTGGGCAGCCCATTCCAATGCCAATCACTCTCTCTGGGAAGAACTTCCTCCTAACATCCAGCCTATACTTCCTGCGGCACAGCTTTCTCAGCCTATCTTCATAGCAGAGGTGCTCCAACCCCCTGATCATTCTCATGGCCCTCAACATCACCATAGGCTTCATATCCATTTGTTGAGATGCAAACTCTCAATGCCTGGAGACCATCCAGTCCAACCCTCCTGCTAACACAGGGTCACCCCCAGCAGGTTGCCCAATATCACAATGTCCAAAGGGATCTGGAGTCTCTCCAGAGAAGGAGACTACCTGACCTCTCTGGACAGCATGGCCCAGGGCTCTGGCACCCTCAAAAGAAAGATTTTCTATATGGTGCTAATCTTCATCTCCAGAGCAGCCCAAGCTCTAACAAGGTAGAAAACTGTGGCTAGTTTGTTTGCTTATTTGTTTGTTTTCTTTACAATACAAAAGAGCACTGCTGTGGAACAAAAAATACCTCACCAAACCAACCTAGTCATACTGTCCAGATAGGTTCCATGGAGATAAGGTGTTACTAACCGAATGCTTGTTTACAGGCATGTCATCTGCCCTTGCAAGAGATGATCTGCTCTCACCACTTCCCTTTCACGGTGAAAGATGCTGGTTTTAATGTGCTCCCTGCTTCCCTGCTTTTATCTGGCTGGTGAGGTTTATTTCTCTTGACAGAAACTGTCCCCGGGCATCTATCTGCCCAAATACGGGGAAAAGCAGATGCTGGAACTGTCTGAGTCTGTTCAGTAGATAGACTCTACTGAGGGACACCAGAATTTCCATGAAAAGAGATGTTTTATGCAATCCAGATACTAGTATAACTTCATTTCCCTATCTGTGCAAAAGAATGGCTTTCAGGAGAAGAGTAAAAAAATGTAGTGTATTGAATGATTCCAAGTGTTTCTACTAAAATCTTTAGTGAAAAGTCAAAAAGTGATAATAATCCAAACCATAGTGTTGCCTGAGAACTGGTGTGAGTCAGGTTGGTGATGTGGTTTTGTCCTGGTTTCTGCACTGGATGACTGATTGCACAGAGAGCAGAGGAAGTTAGACATGCAGTCCCGCTTTTCCCTCATTTGATCTTAACAGGGTGACTTGTTCAACTGAAAAAATGTGCATGGATAAAAAAAGATAATGGAAGTTTTCTCTTTGCAGGAGTGAGACCTTTGATTTGGGAGAGACTTCTGACACCCTGCATACTCCTTTTCTAGCTTGTTTTAAGTTACCATGCTTCTTTTTTTTCCTGTAGCTTTTCAGCATCTCAGAGGTTTTCAGCATTGCTTGGATACTCTCGAGCTTAGTACAGGTTTTTATTGATGACGTTTTGTGCTCAGAATCTTAGGCAGGAGTTTAATAGAGTGACAGAAAATGCTGTAGTGTTCTTTGCCATAGGTATAGAGATCTAATGTTCTGTTTCGTTTTTCCCCTCTTGCTTCCCACCAGTGCCAGACTGCTGTAGGAGAGCTGCTGCTGCAGCTCCTGTCTGAAGGAAAATGCATTCTCTCTATTCAAAGAAAGGAAAAAAAGGGCATTTTCAGCTGCCTTCAGATCAAGTTCTGTCTATAAACAGAAACCAGGCAGTTACTCTTTTTGGAGCACCAGCAAATGTCTCCAATGCACAACCCCCAATATCCAGATATTACAGAGTCACAGAATTCTAGGGGTTGGAAGGGACCTCCAGAGATCATTGAGTCCAATGCCCATGCCCAAGCAGGATCATCTAGGGCAGGTCACAAAGGAATGCATCCAGGCAGATTTTGAAAGTCTTCAGAGAAGAAGGCTCCACAACCTCTCTGGACAGCCTGTTGCAGGGCTCCAGCATCCTCACAGTCAAGAAGTTTCTCCTCATGTTGAGATGGAACCTCCTGTGTTCCAGCTTGTACCCATTATTCCTTGTCCTGTCACTGGTCACCACCAAAAAGAGCCTGGCACCTTCATCCTGACACCCACCTCTCAGCTGTTTACAGACATTGATAAGACACTTTTGTTCCTGTACAACAGAGAAGATGGGGTCAGGTTTAGGCCTGTTGTTATCAGTAGAGGTTTTCAAGCTTTTTGTCTTGGATTCATCTGTGACTTTGGCATGACAGGAGCTTGGTCAACACACAAAACGGATGAGTTGCCACCAGACAAGCATTTGGTGTAACACTGTAGCCAGGGCTGGTTTTGAAGTCGCCAGACCATCTGTCTGCCAGAATAGGCAGCCCAGCTCTCATCTCTTCAACCATCTCTTTCTCCTGCACCAGCCTCTGTGTTTTCTCAGGCTCGGTGAGACAGATCTGCAAGTTTTCTCATCCCATGGTAGGGTCAGGAAAAGTGCAGCACAAGGGAAGGGGCAAGAACTCACGTGTGGAGACAAAGAAAGTTAAACTGCCTCTTTCAGATTGCAGCAAGTTGCACTTGAGTGGCTTTTTCTTCTGTCAAATTTTGTTGTCGCTCCCCATCTGTTTGAAAACCTTCCAAGTGCTCCTGTATCTCAGAACTTTAATTCACTGACATTTGTGAAATGCTTTGAATTTACACCATGGGACATCGCTGTCATCAGTGCAGATGATATATTGACCAAAATAAATCTGTGTTCAAAGGAAGCAACTATACTAAGGTTGTTCTCATGGGTTAGGATTGGGCTGCCCACTAGACAAGTGCCAGAGGCTCTCTATGAACCCCTCTGCCTTCCCAAAGGAAAGAGAAAGGGAAGAAGGGAGAGAAACTGATGGGGTGGGAAAGAAACTAAACCAGCTGAGATGGAAAGAACGGTCTCATAAAATAGAGACAAAGAGACACAAACCAACATGGAACCCAAGCACTAATGGCAACTGTATCACCATCAATGCTGATGCTGTTGCAGGCACTGGATAAATCCCAGGCTGGACTCAGCAGCAGAAGGGAACCAGATTCAGGAGCTGGATTTGGGAACTTGATTCAGGAACACATGGATTGGGATCAAAATCAAAATGGACAGAGTCCTCCTTGGACACTGGCCATTGAAGAGGAGGCTTAACCCTACTGATCTCTCCTCAGCTTCATCTTGAAAGCATCCAATGCCTTGCTGGTCAGTTTAGGGTCACCTGAACTGTCATCGCCTTCCTCTAGGTACCACTTGTGACTTACTGCATCCTAATATAAGATGTGGCAATGCCCTTTATTCTGCAGCCCAGCCCTTGGCAGGAACTCTCCCCACCACCTTCTCCCTGCTAGCAGCAGCCCCTGGCTGTGCAAACCTGCCCTGAGCTGCAGAAAGTGCCTTAGTGAGCAGAGCTTGAGCTGCGAAGTCAAATCTCTGAGTAGAATTTGTTTTGTTCCAGCTTAACCAGGAAAGTTGTTCATCTTTTTCTTATTTAGTCCTTAAGGAATTACCTATGATCCAGAGTTTTTCAGTGGATATCTAACATGCAAAGTGTAGTTTTTAGTGAAATGTATTCTAGGGCTGTGATTGCATTAGATTGAAAGAGTTTGCAGCAAGGAAGGCCAAAGCACAAAATGAAAACAACAAAACCAGGTGTATTAATGTGGCACAGCCTGAAAAATAATCAGCCCAACCCTGGTAAGTGCTACCCTGGTCATTTCATACATTTCCTTCTTTCTTCTGATCAATAACATCTGCTGCTCTGTCCTGATGTTAGGGGATGTTTCTGACACTGGGAACTGTTAAGGAATTCTTTGTTTTTCTCCCTGCATGAACAAGATCAGTTCAAGGAGGCCAGTACATGTAGAGCAGCATAACAACAGTCCTCCACATAATTACAGTCCTACCTCTGAACAGCTCATTCTACAGCCTTAAATTGTCTGTATGCCCTGAAAAGAAGTGATGTTTTTTTTCTTATAAGAAGAAAGCCTATAGATGCTGTATAGTTCGAGATGATCCTGTTCTTCACAGCCTCATGAGATTGTAATTGTCCTTATAATTGTGTGATGTATTAATGTGTAGTCCAGTCTCCTTATAGCCTGGAGAAGAGAAGGCTTCAGGCAGACCTTAAGCAGCCTTCCCCCTATTTGTAGGGTGTTACAGAGAGATGGAGAGGGACTTTTTACAAAGGCGTGGAGGATGAGGGGAAATGTCTTCAAACTGCATGAAGATGGATTGAGATTGAGACGTTAGGAAGACATTAATCCCCATGAGGTTGCTCATAACCTCGCTGGAGCAGGTTGCCCAGAGAAATTGTGGAAATTCCAAACTTGGATGTACTGAAAGCCAGGTTGGATGAGGTCTTGAGCAGCCTGGTTTAGTAGGAGGTGTCCCTGCCCATGGCAGGGAAGTTTGAAGTAGATGATGCTTGGTGACCCTTCCAACCCAAACCAATCCATGAATCTGTGATTCTATTGCAAAATTATAAACAGCTGCAGATCATTGCACATTTTTGTTACTGCCTTATTTCAGGAAGCATCTCCCCTGTCCAGCAGCTTTTCAATAAGAGACTTGAGAAATCCTTCCCTCAGTATTTAGCTTGAAGTATCAGAGGCAGGTTAGTTTGTTAATTAACTATAACACATTCATCTGGATGCTTTTTTGCTATGAACACACAACAGCAGGAGGACAGAATACTGGATTTGAATAACAGTGATGAATAATATTAATATTTACCTGCTATTGGAATCCAGAGCTGCTCCAATATGCTACTGAGTCTTACCAACTTAATTAAAGCTTAATGCATGAAAATATTGAAAAATCTGCCCAAGGAGCAAGTGAAGAAAGAGGCTGTTTTGAGTCATCCACAGCTCTGCCAGTGTCGAGTAGAAAAATGGCAAGAATCAGGCTTTCGTAAGGCTGATTTATAGACAATATGCATAGCTTTGGATTCAGCTTTTGGCTTTCAGTCTTCCCACACTGGAAATGTGGCCCCATCTTCCATTTTCCTTTTTGCAAGATCATCCTGCTGCTAAAGGCAGCAGTGTTTGTGTTTTGTTCATGAATGAAAGCCAGGTTGGACGGATTCATGGGCAGCCTGATCTAGTAGGATGTGTCCCTGCCCAGGGCAGCAAGGCTGGAACTAGATGACCTTTCAGGTCCTTCCAACCCAGCCCATACTATGTTTCTATGATATTTTAATGGTTGTGGTGGTGTTGAGTTGATGGTTGGACTAGAGGTCTTTTCCAACTGTGCTAGTTTGAGCCTAGCTGGTATGTTTTGCTGAGAAGGACTAGATAATAGGCTGTGAAATGAAAACTATGATGATGTCTGCTTCACTCACAGTCTTGCTGAGATGTGTAGAAAGGAAAAGCAAAACGTTAGATTAAGTCACTTTGCTGGGCACTTCACTCGGGGCTGTGCTCTCGGCTCTTTGCCTGCTGGGGAGCTGAGGCTGCTGGCTGAACTCCATCTTGCTTTCTAACCTCACCCACCATTTGCTTTGCTGATTCACCTTTGCTTCTTAATCCCCTTGGCCGAACCTCCATTCTTCCTTGGGACTGAGGTAAAGTTGAGAGGGGTAGGGGGAAGGTGAGGGGGTGGTTGAGAGCCCCTCCAGGGGACTCAGGTTTCTGGGAGGGGAGTTGTGTCTGTATTACCTTTTACCTTGTATATTTCTGTCTATAACTGTATATACTGTAAATATCTGCTTGTAAATTGTGCCAGCTGTAAATATAAGCTTCATTCAAATTTCCAGAGCCGACTGAGTCTAGTATGGGTGATTTCTAAAGTGTGGGGGGGCAGGGGACACCCAAACCACTACACCAACTGAAACAAGTCTGTGATCTCTAGGAGTCCAGGTAGAAAACACCATCAAAACTCAGAGGAAAGATTTGCAATGTAATAATGAGATCTCAGCAAAATATTCAGGGAGTGTTGGTTCTGTTCCTTTTGAACTCTTAAGAAAATCCAGGCAAATTTTGCAGCAGCCAGGAGCTGAATGATGTAGTTGGTTTGAAGTCAGAGACTGCATCTTCATTACAGTCCTAATAAATGATACTTATTATGTGTTAATAATACCTTATTATCTCATGTCATGTATAATAAATATCACGTCTGAATATTAACTTGGTGTTTTATGCAAGCTCACAGGGTTTGAAAACAGAAGCTCTCATCTCTTGTACAGCTCAGGTGTTCTTTCAGGGTTACAAATCACTCTTAGGGAATAAGAGATATATAGACCTCAGACTATGTAAGCTTGGGCATGTGGAGCTATCAGTTAAAACTAAATTTAGGCTGAACTTGATGTTTGTGTAAATATTAGATAAATGCACATTTGCTGCTTTAGTTTGTGTTGGACACTCAGCTTCATCGCTGCTGCTGCTTTTGAAATAAGAATAATCCCATTTGAATCTCAAGAAATGCCACTGAATGGCTAGAGAAGAGAAGACTCTGGGGAGACCTTAGAGCTTCCTGAAGGCATTCTACAGGAAGGCTGCAGAGGGACTTTTTGTAAGTGTGTCTAGCAACAGGACAAGGGGGAATGGTTTGAAGCTGAGGGAGAGTCAGGTTAGACTAGATCTTAGAAAGAAGTTCTTCAGTACAAGGATGGTAAGACTCTGGAACAAGATGCCCAGGGAGGTCGTGGATACTGCTGCTCTAGGGCTGTTCAAGGTCAGGCTAGATAAGGCCTGGAGCAGCCAAGTCTAATTGAGAGGTAGCCCTGGCCATGGCAGGCAGGTTGGAGTCAATGATCTCTTGAGGTCCCCTCCAGCCTGAGCCATTCTATGATTCTAATGCTGCAGAAGTAATGTCCTTGAGAAGTTCACCTTTATGACTGTGTTTTACTCTCTGGCTTTTCTATCATGACTATCAGATGCAAAAAGCATGTCATTATCAGTTTGGTATAGACATGGATGTATATACATCAGAATGACACAGTAGAATTTACACTGTGTCACTGCTCCTTGACTTGCAGATGTCTCAAAAGGCTTCGGAGCTTCATATTGATAGCTTATTGTCACTGCGATGGTCTCTACCCTGCAGTCGCTTGCAAGTCAGAAGTACTTAAATAAAGAGTAATCATTTTGAGTGAGAAGAAAGGTCTGAAATGCTGCCAAAGGCCAAGAGTATCTTCAGGTTATTTCAGTAGTCTTCATTACCTGGACATGACACCAGATCTCTGTAATAACTCTTCAGAGGAGGCATTCTTCACATACGCACACTGCCCCGTGTCTTGTCACTAGGCACCACTGGAAAGAATCTGGCTCTATCCTCTTGGCCCCCACCCTTTAGCTATAGATCTGCATTGAGGAGATCCCCTCTCAGGCTTCTCTTCTCCAGGCTCTACAGCCCCAGGTCTCTCAGCCTTTCCTCCTCACAGAGATGCTCCAGGTCCCTCAGCATCTTTGTAGTCTCTTCTGGACTCTCTTCCTTGTCTCTCTTGAACTGGGGCAGCCCCCAACTCGACTCAGTATTTGAAACGTAACCTGCTTATGGCAGAGGAGAGGGTTAATCCAGGCACATCCATTCAAATCCACAGTAATTTCCTTCACCTATAATATATTGTCCACCAGAAGCATTTTCCAGCAAAGCTCTTTGTAGACTACAAAAATCAACCATGTAAGTTAAGTATCACCAACTTAGACCCAGGAGCTGTTGATGCTGTAAAGACAGTTCACAGGGCACAGAGACATCAAGGCCAGGCTTGATGGGGCTCTGAGTGACTTGATCTAGTTGGAGATGTCCCATTATTGAGGGGGCTTGGAGTGGATGACCTTTAAAGGTCCCTTCCAACCCAATGCATTCTATGATTGGATGATTCTCTCAGTGGAGCAGTAGAACTACAGTGGTAAAATTAAATTTTAAAGTAATCAGTACATTTCTCTCCTGCTTCTTTCCAACCTGCTAGTGTGTTAGTGAAAAAAGCTCTATTTTATTTGTGAAAACCAGTCCCTGTTCTGCAATCTCAAGCACAAATGTAGCAGATAGAGAAGACCTCTATGAAGAAACACTATAACAGCAGATACCAAATACCTTGTGATTTTTTTTGGGTAGCAGTAATAATTAGCAACATACTTGCTAACATTGCTGGAAGCCTCCAGCTACAGGATGAGGAAACCATTCTGATTAGCTTATAAGTAATATGTTAAATCTGTGCAACTTAATTATACGCTCCTGTTATCCTGGAGCATCCTTTCCTGCTTGTTTTAGATCCAAGCTAACCACAGCAATGTTGGAATGTTTTTGTTGTTGGAGATTTATCATGATTTATCACAATAGGTTCATACTTCATGTAAGTTTCAGGGGAACCCCAAAGCTATTTGAGAAGCAAGCTAATGATGTGTTGAGTCATTATTGTAGCCTTTTGTCTTGCTTATTTTTAATCATGCCATTGAACACCAAAAATATTTGTGCTGAACTAACAAAAATTGCCCCAAATGATGGCTTGTCTTTGTGTATAAAACTGGTCAACTGTCCATTGAATTACACTGGTCAGGACACTAATAAAGCATTCATATACCTGCCTAAGGCAATTCTACATCCTTCTGTGTATCATAGAGTCATAGAAGGGCCTAGTTTGGAAGAGACCTGAGAGATCATCTGCTCCAACCTCCCTGCCACGTCCAAGAACAGCTCTCAATTAGACTTGGCTGATCAAGACTTCATCCAGCCTGGCTTTGAACATCCCCAGAGAAGAGGACAACCACAGGCTCCGTCGAGGGCCTATTCCAGAGTCTCACCACCATGATACTGAATAACTTCTTCTAACATCCGGGTGAAACCTACTGTTCCTCAGCTTCAAACCATTTCCCCTTGTCCTCTCTCTAGACACCCTTATGAAAAACCCTCTCCAGCCTTCCTGTAGGATCTCCTCAGGTATTAGAAGGCAGCTCTAAGGTCCCCCTGGAGTCTTCTCTAAGCTGAACAACCCCCGCTCCCTCAACTAGTCCTCATAGCAGAGGTGCTTCAGCCTTTGGATCATCTTTGTGGCCCTCCTCTGGAATCACTCCAGCAGCTCAGTATCCTTCTTATGTTGAGGACACCAGAATTGGATGCATCCTATTCAAACCTACCACTTTCCTGCTAAGAGATAGAAGGGGTATGAATGCATTTTCAGAACAGCTTCAGTTCACTTCCAAAAAGGAAGAAAAGTGAAAATAGGGGGTCTAAGCAGAGCAGAATAAAGGGGCAGAACCTCCTCTCCCATGCATGTTTTCATCAACTCGTTTTGTTATTCTGGGCTGAAGTAGCGTGGAAATTAAAACTACTCCACAACACAATTACATTTCCCTGAAAAAATAACCTAAGCAGAATGAACTGTGCTTTTATCATTGACTGATGTTCCTGAGTTCCCATCTCTAAGTGTACAACACTATATATCATTCCGCATAAATTGGTTGCCACCACATATCTTTACAGACAGAAGAGACCTTTCTGTTTGTCCAAATTCCCTCGTGTTTCCCATCAGATAAATATATTTCTTTATGCCTTTAGCAGACTTTAAAAAAAAAAAAAAAAGAAATCATTTAATGCAAATGCATTTTTCTTTTTCTTGGCATTATCAGATATTTATTTAAAAGCAACTCGCAATGAAAATAAGATCTCAGTGGGCTGGTGTATTATAAATTAGGTTTTGAGAGCCCCATTATAATAGAAGTATTCATAGAAAAGGACTCTGATAAATGTCTCACTTTGATCTGCAAGGCTGGTGGAAATGGAAATGTGAATCCATTGGAAGGAGCCTGATTGAAGCAGATACACCAGATGAAAATTAAGAAGTAAGAAATGTGGCTGAATCAGGCTGCAGTTGCACTAATTTAGCTGATCTGGGAGGTGCAGGGCCATAACTAGGGCTATTTCTGCAATCATTTCAACGTGGCAGGAGGTAAGGACTATCTGCCCTCTGCAGCTTGTGCTGTGTGCAAGGAGAAATTCAGACTGCAGCAGAAGTAGAAGCTTCTCTCAAATGTGTGGGCTCTAAAGGGTAAGACTGCCTCTGGACAAGGTGTGTGTCATATCAGGGTCAGAAAGTGTCCTGAAGAGAGCAAAGTGTTGAAGCTTCTAGAGTATAAATGTGAAGGTTTTAAGCCACCATGCTAAATCCACAACATGGAAAAGGGATTATCTCTTGCTGTTGCAGCTCAGCCTCCCCAAGTTGTGCCTCCCCACTAAGGCTAATTTCAAATATCATTTATCAGGGAGCCAGAACTCAAAGGGTGAAGAACTGCACTAAATGCCTGACATCTGCCAGCTGTAGGAGTAGGGACCCAGCTCTGTTCCAGTAACTCTAAATATCATGGCTGAAAAACATTCACTATTGACTATGTCAGTGTTATTGGAAGAGGTCTCTGATCTAGAAGGTAACCCTTGCATGAAAACTGATGTCATATTAATTCTAGGGCTTGTTGAGGGTTGCTGTTCTGTATGAGTTCCGCTTTAGGACTCGTGATTATTATACTTCATATGACTTAGACATGCAAACTGTCTAAGCCAGTGGTACCCACAGAAATTATTCTTCTCTCTATACTTTAAGGGATGTCTTTATTAAAAATCTGCTTTAGATATCCGCGTGTTGGGCTGGATGATCTTGAGGGGTGAACTGGATGATCTTTGAGGTCTCTTCCATTCTGTGATTCTCAGTCTCCATCTCCTCTGGTACCCTAGAAGCTTTCTGTTTGTCCCTGCCTCTGGGTGACACTGTACCATGAGAACCCCACAGAAAACTTATCAGAATGACTGAGGAGAAGGTGAACAGTGACAGAGGCCAAACCAGGGTTAGGACATGGGCCCAGCTTTGTTGTGGAAACATGCAATGTCCCAGGCTCCAATTTCTCCTTCTCGGGAGTAACTACTGATGCATTTTCCACAGCAGTGCCATTGAGCACCCCCAGCCCCAGCTCTGTGCCAATGGGAAGTGTGGTGTATGTGTCAGTCTGCTGTCTTTTCCTTTTCTATGTCTGACTTGGAAGAATGCATTGTCCTGCTGATGATCTTCCTTCTCCACATCACAGTAGGGTCATTGTTTATAAACCTTTTCTTTGTGTGGAAAAGGAAATCTGTGCATACAGAGAGCAGGGGGTTATAAATATGATATTATTGTTCTGTGAAATAGGAGGGGGAACAACGTACTGACACCTGCCTTCCAAAAATCTGTCAGGTTTCTGGAATGAATTCAGGGACGTGCTGAAGCCAGGAGCAAAATTCCCATGATATTTAGGATGCAATAGTAACAGAAAGTGAACATAGCTCCGAGAAATTGTTCCATTTCATTTGGCAGTTATTCCGTCTCAGATGACAAACAAATGCGTTATGGAAGGTGCTATCTGCATTGGGTTTGAACTGCAAGGTTTTGGTAGGGAGATGGTGGCTGCCAGAGTGGCTTCTGTGAGAAGCTGCTGGAATCATAGAATTGAATCATTTACGTTGGAAACGACTTCCAGAATTGGATAATGCCATTCTAAGAGTCCTTCTTGGGGTTCTTGCTGTGAGTCTGTACTGGATGTTCTCAGCTAGCAATAATGCTCTGTCGGGGGGATTGGACCAAATGGTCCATGGAGGTCCCTTCCAACTCCTAACATCCTGTGATCCTGTGACCCTGTGAAAAGGGAATTCTCCCTCCCAGGTTGTGTAGGCCTGTGTACTCAGACCAGGAGAGACTGGCTGTGCAGATTCCTTCTTGCACTTATGAGGGGTTTTCTCTACTTAAAAAATTAATAAAAAGTGACTAAAAGCAGTAGAAAGGACTGGAAGTGCCATTGTGTGCATGGTGGGATAATGTGTGCTGGTGTAAGTGTAGGTAGTTTGAAACAGAAATAACCTCCTTTGGATGGCATTTTGGTTGTCGACCTAGGGTTACAGCGGAGGCATAGATACCACCTAACCTGATTTCATACAGCTCGACCTTCTTTGTTTTGCATCTGATGATCACTTGGATTGTTTTGCTTTACAGCGTCTTCACATCTTTTCCTCAGGACGTTTGGCATATAATGATCTCCCTCTAAAAACATCCTAGAGAAATTCCTCAAAACATGAGTAATCAAATAAGCAAAGGAATCCCAATGTGGGGTTTAGAAGTATTTAGGAACATGAAATTGGTAAGAGTACTGAGCAATAGCTGCAGGAGATAATCCTAAGGAAACCTTGAAGTACAAAATCTGTCAGAGAAATTTGCTGGAAGTGTTCTCAGTTCTGAAGGGGTGAGGTGTATCACAGTATAACACCTACTTATTCACAATCCGTGTTTTCAGCACACATATGCTCAAGCAATTAAGTGGAAACCTGGTATTTAAGACTGAAACTATGCAAACCTGGGGGGAATAATATTTTATAGTTAACAAGAAAGGTCTGGCCTTCTGTTCCATTTAAAAGAGATTAACCTCCACAGGCCAATAGCTGTCAGCGTCATTCGCTTTCCTTATCTCCACATATGGTGAAAGGAAGCCTGGAAAAATTCACAGGGAGAAAACTGAAAATCATATTTTGTATAAACAATTATGCTTCTGAAGAGCAGCCAAGAGAAAATGGATGTCTGGTTCTGTACACATCACTCTTCGTTACTAGAAATCTCTGGAACGCAAACCACCTTGGCAAGGGTGTTCAAAGTATCCTAAGTGAAGTGGGATATTGGGCCCTGCTGAAAACCAGAGTGAGAAAAGCCATACCTTAGGGCCAGGCAGGTCTGTCTGGAAAGGATGCTTCCCTCACTGGAGGGCAAGGATCTTGACAGGCTTCAGAAGTGGGCAAGTGCTCAAGAAGTTTGACAAGTCCTCAAGTGCAAGTTGCTGCAGATGGGTTGGGCCAACCCCAGGCACAAATCCAGGCAGAATGCAGAGTGTGGTGGGAGTAGCCGTGAAGAAAAAGACAGAAGGCAGCTGTGTGCTGGGCTGCATCAGAGGAGTGTGGCCAGCAGGGCAAGAGAGGGCATTCTGCCCCTTTGCTCTGGTGACACCTCACCTTGAGTACTGCATCTAGTAGAGGTTTTAGAAACGTTCTGGTCAGAGAGTCTCGCAGCATAAAGTGCCGCTGGTAAAGTTAGCAAAATTTCGTAGCAACTTGAATCAAGAGAGTCTGGATACTCACTAGTTGGAAGGCTCAGCATCTGTGGTCCCCAAACATGTATATATAGTGGAAGCCACGTGGCTGATTTCACGTGGAGCTGATAGTTCAATTCGAATTGGGGCTGTCTGAGAAGACTCCACGGACACGGTCGGGCTGATGCAGCAGGCTGCAGCGGTGGCCGGCCGGGAGCGCCTGGTTCCATCATCCACTGGATCGGTGCAGGGTGTCGCGGAACAAAGGGGTCACAAAGGTAGTGGCCCCAGGCAGCAGGCAGGCAGGGAGAGGTGAACGGAGAGAGAGGCAAGAGCCTCTTGTTTACCTGGGTTGCACTATTTATCAGATATGAGCCGAGATTGATGGTCCTTTGGCCACAATATTGACCAATAGGCTTCTGGCAGCAGGCCAAAACACACCAAATTAGGAAGGGTCCACAGGTCTGGTACTCCCAGATATGGGGAGAGCATGGGTGGCCCACAGGCTAAGCGTGTGGGCTTATGCAACCTGTTTACAACCACCTTATACAACTTGTTTACAACCTGGATCTCAGGCAGGCCAGACTTTGGGGCACCAGGCCTATTGTGCCCCTAATGTTCGTTTAATGTGTTTACCTCTGGTTTGGGCAGGAAAACATGTCCAGGCAAGGCAAGGCATATGTAGGCCAGTTTGGGCCTGTGTGCCCCTCCACTACAAGAAGTCTTTTTGGAATGGAAAAACAAAGCTGTGGCTTCAGAGATCCAGAAGCTTAAAATAACCTAGGAAATGTAGAAGAAAAAAAAAAGTCATAATTAAAGTCCTAACTGGTTTATGAGGAGCCCATTAAATTGAGATACTGCCCACAGAAGCCCTAAGACAACAGCAGTGGCATTTGCCAGAATGGTTATGCAGCATTAATAATATATTAAGCTAAAATTCTAATTATGCTTCATTATGTCCTGTGTTAATGCACTTGGATAAGCAAATCCAGCCTCCTCATTGTTCAGCATTTGAAGGAGAAGGTGGACTTTAAAGGATCATTTTAACAAACAGTAACATTTCTGATGCACAAAATTGAAATGCACTGAAGAGCTCTTAATAATGTTAACATGTGGAGAAAGGAAACCAAATTGAACTCTCTATAAAGTAAATCAGATGCAATCGACATGAAAACCTGCTCACTAAAATAGAAAACTCTGTTATTCTGTGACTTATTGGACGGTGCTAACATATGAAAAGTGGTAGTTATGTTAGTAGAGGGTAAAACAATACTTGAAATGTAATCAAATCTGAAAAAAAGCCAGTTATCCTCAAATCATCATCACATCTGTTCGGCTTTAAATCGTTGCTAGACCTCCTAGTGAAAGTTCTCCAGAAAGTGTTTGGGTTTCTTCCTTTATGATAATTCCTAGGTTCTATAGATTCTTCAGCTGATGTAAATGCTGGAGATGAGTTCCTGAAAGCAGCCTTTGCCCAATACTCTCCTGAGACACAATCACAAAGTATATCTGATTGGAAGAGACCAAGATTGCCAATCCAACCTTTGACCCAGCACTGAAGAGTAAACACTGAACCATGTCCCTAAGTGCCAGGTCCACACACTTCTTGGACACCCCCAGGGATGGTGACTTCACCACCACCCTGGGCAGACCATTGCCTTGTTCAAGAACCCTTTCAGTGAAGAAATATTTCCTACTATTCAGCCTGAACCTCCCCTAGTGCAGCTTGCCACCATTTTCTCTGCTCTGTTATCAAGGAGAAGAGGCTGACCCCTCCTTGCTCCAACCTCCCTTCAGGGTTTTGTAGAGGGTGATGATATCTTCCCTCTCCAGAATGAGCAACCCCAGATCCCTCAGCTGCTCCTCAGAAGGCATTTGCTCCAAGCCCTTCACCAGCCTCACTGCCCTTCTCTGGACACATTCCAGCCCCTCAGTACCTTTCCTGTGGTAAGGGGCTCAGAACTGAACACAATGCTCCAGGTGTAGCCTCACCAGTGCTGAGAACAGGGAGGCAATCACCTCCCTGTTCCGCTGGCCACAGTGTTTGGTCTAACCTGTCCAGATTCCACTGCAAAGCTTTCCTACCCTCTAGCAGATTGGCATAGCTACCCAGCTTGGTGGCCTCTACAATGACATGAAGTTCCTCCAGAGATCAAGACAAGGTGTTGAGGCTTCTGGCTCTGGATTTCAACTTACAAATCATACCTGGGTCACACTTTTGAGCACCAGTGCCCATGATATTAGGAACACAGTTCAAAAGCAAACTTAGTAGTGTTGTATTAATGGTTGAATTTTGCTCTAGTGAGACCTCACAATCAGAGTGGTAAAATGTAAGAACAGATTGTCCAAGGGTGTGGTTGAGGCCCTGTCCCTGGGGCAGCCTTATCTAGTTGGAGGTGTCCCTGCTGTGTGCAGGGGGATTGGCCTAGATGGCCTTTGAAGATTCCTTCCAACCCAGTGCAATGTGTGAATCTTAAAAGATCTCTTCAGCCTAGACAATTCTATGTGGGTAAAAGACAAACTCCACCTAGGTTTCTTAAAGGCTTAAATGAGTACAGCATCATGAGTCTGCCTTTCCCCTTGTAGAAGTGTGCTACAGATGTGTGTAGACATAAGGCACTCTAAAAATGATTCTATGTCAACTGAATTATTGTGGGTGAAGTAAGATATGTCTTAGAAAACAGAGCCTTGGTCTACCAGTGGAGGGAGAACCAGTGTTGCCTAAGGTAATGGCAAAAATGAGCTACCAACAACCCTACCAAGCAGCTATCTTCGTTAAAGCACATTATTCAATATAAAGCTTGTGTAAATTCGTCTTGATCCTAGATAGGAAAAGGGGGATGGCTAATTTCCACTTTTAAAGGGAAAAAAAAAAGGATTGACATTTTAATTCAGAACTCTTCCATTTCTAAGAGTCCTTGACTTATAATGATAGGCTGCATTTTGAATACATCAATTGCAGTGTTCTCCACTGGGAATATCTATAATCTATCTCAAATGGCAGGTTTCATTGCATGCCACCAACATATTCATGTCTTCTCCAGAGCTGCAATTATCTGAAGAAAAATGGAAGAATCAAAAATAACTCAGTTTTCAGGATTATATCTGGAGGTGTAAAATAACTATTCAAAGCAGTCTAGCCACTTCATTTCAGTGTGGAGGACTTGGGGTGCCATCAGTAAATGTGCAGATGACACCACGCTGGGAGGTACTGTTGATATGCTAGAGGGATGGGATGTCATCCAGAAGGACCTGGACAAGGTGGGCCCAGGTGAACCTCATAAGGTTCAACAAGACCAAGTGCAGGGTCCTGCTCCTAGGTTGGAACAGTTCTCATTATCAATCCAGGCTGAGGGATGAGGTGATAGAAGAGGCCCTGTGGAAAAGGACTTGGAAGTTCAGGTGGATGAAAAGCTGGACATGAGCCAACAACAGGCACTTGCAGTCCAGAAGGTTACTGGCAGCCTAGAAGGCCTCCTGCTGTAAGGACAGGCTGAGGGGGCCAGGGCTGTTCAGCCTGGAGATGAAAAGGCTTTGGAGAGACCTAATAGCAGCCTTCCGGTACCTTCAAGGGGCCACAAGAAGGCTGCAGAGGGACTGTTTCCAAAGGTCTGCAGTGGTAGGATGAGGGGCAATGGTTCGAAATGAGAGCAGATTTAGATTGGATGTTAGGAACAAGTTCTGCGCCATGAGGGTGGGGGAACACTGCTACAGTTTGCCCAGGGAGGTAGTTGAGGTTCCATCCCTCAAGCTATTCAAGGTCAGGCTTGCCAAGGCTCTGAGCAACCTGATCTAGTGAAGGATATCCCTGCTGACTGGAGAAGGGTTGAACTAGATGACCTTTGGAGGTCCCTGCTAACCCAAACCATTCTCTGATTCTGTTTCATGAGGAGATAGCTTGGGAGTTTTGCCTAGCTTTTGCCTGACTATACCTCTCCTTGACAACAAAAAACAGGACCAGAGGAAATGGTTACAGGCTGTGCCAGGGGAGGTTCAGACCTCCTTCTCTAGAGATGTTCCAAACCCAGCTGGATGCATTTCTGTGTGACCTGCCCCAGGTGATCGTGCTCTGGCAGGGGGTCTGGATGATCTTTTGAGGTCACTTCTGTGAAGTGCAGGAGTTTTCTGTAGACATAAGGTGACAGCTGAACTTCTTGAGTGGTCTCTTCACCCAGCACTAGCTTAAGTCAAGCAGACTTGCTGTTTGGTTTTCAACTGATGGTCTGGAGCTATTTCTCAGTCCTAAAACAAGGAAAGCAGAAGCTCCCCTTGGTCCAGCTGATCCCTGTGCTCACAGCAGTTCACCTAGCAGGGACACTTCCCACTTGCAGCCTCTCATCAGGGTGAAGAAAAAGAGACTAAACACTGAGCTAATGTTTCATTCATTATGGGATAAAGCTCAGAGCAACAAAACAGGAGTGAATTAATGCTAGTGTGAAGCTGTGATAACAGAGACAGGAATGTTGACCCCATCATAAGCTAGTAAAAGTGTTTGAAAATGTTTATGAAGTACCCACACAGAGCTCTGTAAATTGTGCTCTGAGGTGATAATAATCCACTCAGCAGAGGTTCTTCTTGTGCTTCCTGTTCTCTTGTGGTTCCTTTTCTGGTGATGCACAGCAAAAATGATAACCACTCCTTCACAGAGAAAAATTTGGTTCATCTGACCAAGCACAACATCTGCAAGGCTTTCATTGAAAGAGCTAGTCCAACTTCATCCAAAGTGGAGAGAAGCAGACCTTCTTGGTCCTGACATGTATTGTCTTAATGGAACTATAAAAATAGGTCATGTGAATCACTCTGTAGAAATGACATTAGGTATCAGTGAGTCCAGGATGACTAACTACAGTGTGGACACCTTTAGAAGAGATGTTTCCCAGAAGGATCTTTGACTGCTACCTTGATCTGCAGTCCAGGGCAGGGGAAATAGAATCATAGAAGAGAACTTTGAGATCAAGTCCAACCGCTTGCCTAGAGCTCCCAATCCCACCACTAGTGCTAAGCCACTACCACTAAACCATGTCCCTTAGTACCACATCCACACATCTTTTAAATACCTCCAGGGGTGATGACTCCACCACCTCTCTGAGCAGCCTGTTCCAGTGCCTGAGAGCCCTTTCTGGGGGGCTTAATATGCAACCTGAACCTCCCCTGTCACAATTTGAGACCTTTGTAACTTGTAGTTTCGTGTCAGATCCCTCATCTCACTCCAGCCTCCTTTCAGGGAGTTGAAAAGAGCAATGAAGTCTCCTCTCACCCCCTTTTCTCCAGATTAAACAATCCCAGTTCCCTCAGATGTTCCTTTTAAGACCCATTCTCTAGACCCTTCACCACTTTAGATGCTCTTCTTTGGATACACTCCAGCTTTTCAATGTCTTTCTTGTAGTGAGAGGCCCCAAAGTGAAGACAGTATTCAAGTTGTGATCTCATCAGTGCCAAGCAGAGAGGGACAATCGCATCCCTAGTCCTACTGGCCACACTATTCCTGATACAAGCCAGGATGCTGTTGAGCTTCTTGGCTACCTGAGCACACTGCTGGGTCATGTTCATCTGGCCGTCAACACCCTCAGGTCCTTTTCTGCCAAGCAGCTCTCCAGCCACTTTCCCCCAAACTTGCAAGGTTGAATGGAGTTGTTGTGATCCAAGTGCAGCCCTCGGTGCTTCACTTTATACTCATGCTCATGACGTTATGCTCATACTGTCGGGCTCAGTCCAACTAATAATTCTCTCATTGTTAAGATCTCCCTTTTCCCCTCCATCTCCTTTTCCCCTCAACTGCCCTTTTCTCTTCATCTCCCTTTTCAGTTCTTTCAAATTGAATATTTTCTATTCAAATCAAACAACAGCGCCTTACTTTTAAAGGGAGGATTATATATATGAAATCAGTGTTCTAAAGCCACATCCATCAGTGGATGGGTTTTGTCTCATCCTCATCCTCACCAGACGAATGCACTCGAACACAGCTCCCTGTTTGTGAATGCCTGACAGCCCTGGAGCGTGGCAAGGCATGTCTTGGCTGAGAGTCTGGCTTTGGATTTAAACTGCACTAATTGCTTTCACCTCCTCCCAAACACAGACAGCTAGAGTAGTGCCTTTGCTGAAAAATGCCACTTCCAGCATGTGGTTGGCATAATGTTTCCCAAAAATCTACTTAAAAAAATTTTTTTTTACCAGAAACAGAGCACCAAAATACTTCAGGCATCTCCCTTTGCCCTCCCTGTAACTCATTCTTGCTCTTTGAGATTGGAAATTATTTTAGATAAAGAGGATAAAGAGAAAATTGGGACAATTTCACAGGAGATATGTGCACATAAATACCTTCCTAGTCTGACTGTGTGGTGTGAGCAGATCCCTTAGCTTTGGAGTGAACTGCACCTGGAAATATATCTACAAGAATATTAATATTGATTGAAATTATACTGATGCTATATTTTGTTTGAAAGAATCCTTATTCATCTTGTGCAAAATGATTAAGAGGTTTGGACTAAAATGCATGAAAGAAATCTCTTTCAGGGCAAGCCGAAGCCTGCAGAGCTATTGTACTGCAGCTTTGTCTCCAGTAATTGCAGAGCACAGGGTTTTAAAGAGATCCTTTTCATTTGCTGAGGTTATCACATAAATTAGGCCATGTTTGCAGTTCATTCTGGGACTAATTATGAAAAATACATGAATTGTGATGCATTTTTTGTGGTCTCTTTTTGACCCTTAATGTAAGACCTTGCTGCTGACTTTATTTGTGGAAGAAAAAAGTCATTAGATTGTATCGTGAGCTATTGCTGTGTATTACTTGTATTCTAGTGGCACCAGGCTGCCTTGTGTTAGATAACATTTAATTATATAGCACATTATAAACTTTAGGAAGATTACAGTCCAAAGTGGAAGGACACATCAGGGAATTACTCAGAGTTCCTTGTTTCCAGTGGAAAGAAAAAGAACCAACCTAAATAACACACAGTCTTGAACGAAAGCAATAGAACAAACTGTAGGCAGAGAGAGAATCCACTTCCTGGTCAGAACACATAAGAGCACTACTTTAACATTAAGCACATGTTAATCCTTTTGAGTAAACAAGGACATTGTTTTAAGACCAAATAGGTTCTCCAGGGCTTTCTTACTTGGCTTGCATACAATCACACACACAGCTTATGACATACAGGATGCAGGATTTCTGAAGTCACAGTGAAGTAAATAAGCTCTAAGATTTATCCTTCTTCCATGAAAGCAATTGGAAAAGAATATTTTTAGTTTATAGATCCTCATGGAATCATAGAATTGTTTTGGTAGGACCACCTAGTCCAACCATTCTCTAACTCCACCCAGGCTGGTTCTGAGCCATGTCCCTCAGCACCGCATATCCACCACTTTGAAACACCTCCAGGAATGCAGATTTAACCACCTCCCTGAGGAGCCTGTTCCAGTCTTTGAGAACCCTTTCAGTCAAGTTTCTTCTAGTATTCAACCTAAATCCCCCTTGGTGAAATTTGAGGCAGTTGCCTCTCATCCTGTCACTTGACACTAGGGAGGTAAGACTGACCCCACCTTACTTTCAGGGAGTTTTAGAGAGTGCTCCCTCTTCTCCTCCTCACCAGACCTGTTCTCCAGATCCTTCACCAGCTTCATTGCCCTTCTCTGGACTTGAGTGTTGTCCTTCCAACATCACAGTATCCTTGTAACAAGGACCCCATGTTTGTTTCCATAATAACTAAGCATCTAGTTCCATGTAAAATAGTATCTAATATATAAATAAATATAAAATAATATCTAATTCCTTTCTTTTTTATTTGCTGCCACCAGATAGAAATTGTATTTTCCACAACCCAATCATCCCAAAATATATAACTGAGCAATTTTGAAAGGGCTCCTAGAGCTGAGAATCTTCTAGCTTGAATGGGACATGAAAGATGTCAGCTAAGGCAGACAGCAGCAGATGAGAAGATGGTGTTTGCTGTTAGTTTGATAATGAGAGGGTGAGAGCACCAAAGTTCACTCACACTTCTCTCCTATCTTGCAATAACTAAAAAGTCTTTTCACAGCACCTCAATAACACATTTTATATAAAGGTTTCAATCCGGTAACCTTTCACAATTTCACTGCCTCCTTTTCATTGCATAGGACTGTGATGAGGTCCCTTCAAAAGGCTGAGACATGAGAGACCAACAAAAAGAAAGGCAGAATGTGTAGGAAGGGATAAAAAAGTAAAAGGTTTCTTCTCAGGAATCTAAATTAATACATTATTGATCAAAACTTGGATCAGTGAAGTTCAATGATTTGGTCACAACCAGCCTTTATTCTTTCCATCAATCCATACGCAGTCAGTATCCTATTATATGGACGATGTCTGGAGGAATAATGTGCTTGTGGAATGCACTCCACTTAACATACCTGACTGAAACCAAGGAACTCTTTTTTTTGCCCACTTAGCAAGGAAATAAATAGCACCTATAAACCACACAAATGGCCCAGGCAACTCCTGCAGCACTTTGGGCACTAATATGTAGCTGACATTGGTGAAATCTGTTCCAATCTCTACCTTGACGCATCAAAGAATGTTTAATGGTTTTAAACGTCTATTGCTAGACCCAAAGCTTCTTTTTCTTCCTCATTCCCCATGAAATAATATCTTCTGAGCATCTCAAGCCAGCATTCCCACACGATGTAACTTCATTCACCATATCATGTTGCAATTAGCTGTAAGCAAGTGGAGCACGATGTAATTATCTGCCTCTATTAGCTGCACAGAAACACACCCATGAGTTGGTTATCCTCATTTTCAGCCAGCAGTGGTTGACATGCTCCCATTTACACACTGCACAGCACACCAGATTCTCTGCCCCTCTGTGTTCCCTTTCAGGGGTAGGCACTCACTGCATGAGAGATGAGAGATCTTCTTAGTCTCTACAACTCCCTGAAAAAGGGTTGAAGTGAGGTGGCTGTTGCTGTCTTCTCCCTAGCAACAGGATGAGAGCAAATATCCTCAAGTTGCAAGTGGGGAGACTTAGGTTGGATGTTAAGGAAAATTTTCTTTCTTGCTAGAGTGGCCAGGCATTGGAACAGGCTGCCAAGGCAGGTGATGGAGTCACCATCCCTGAAGCTGTTGAAAAATGTGTAGACTGGCAGTTTGAGACACAGTTTAGTGGGCATGGTGGTGTTGGGTTGGTGATTGGACCTGATGATCTTGGAGGGTTTTTTCCAGCCTTGGTAATCTTAGAGGGCCTTTTCCAACCTTGATGATTCTATAAGAAGGAAGTTCTTTACAATTAGAGGGGTAAAATACTGCAACAGGCTGCCCAGGGATGTGGCTGAGGCCTCAGCCCTGGAGACATTGAAGATCAGACTTGCTGTGGCCCTGGGCAATCTGCTCTAGTTGGAAGTGTCCCTGATGAGTGCACAGGATCTGGGCAAGACGACTTTCAAAGGTCCCTTCCAACCCAATGCCATCTATGATTGCATGCACCCTGTGACCCTGCTCAGTTTAGTGGGAACCTTCCACCTCCGTCACTGGCTCTCTGGTGCCATACAGGATCTGTGGGGTGACTGCAAGAGGAAGTGATAAGATATAGAGTGCCAGTCTCATCCAAACTGACCTTGATCTCAGCACAGTTCTGATGACCAATAATCTTGGCTCCTAGATGTGGAGGTGCTTGGCTGTGCCCTACTAATTGCCTTCTAAATTACTCCTTACTGTCTACTACATGGATGACAACTTTCTGATGCTGGTCTTGGGCTCTTCAAGGCTGCCTTCTTGGCTTCTTTCCCCCCCCCCCAGCCCCCGATTCTGTTAGTGGTGAGTGTGAGTGATGGCGAATATGAAACTGGAACTTCTGCATGTTGTAGCAATCAGCCCATTAGAAACTCAGTTTACAGCCTGACCTCTGCTCTCTGAGGAGATTCTAAAGAACTTACTACCAGTTTGGTTTTGCTGGTTGCTAGTGCTTATCAGCATGTATGTACAAGAAATTGCATTAAAATGCTATATTAATCTAGTAACATATTAACCTTCCATCCATAGAAAGCTCTGCTGGAGCATCACTGGGGTATGACGGAAAATGAATCATATAAACCAGCACTGAACAGATAGAGAGGACCACTAAAAATGGATCATTTCATTGACCATTCCAGCCTTCCTCAGCATTTCAGTTTAGTTCAAGAATATCTATTCCCAAACCTGAGAGATCTGTTGTCCCTTGCTTTGGAATTATAAATAATCCCTGCATGCATTTTCTTACCTGCTCCCAATGGTAAATCTGTACCAGTGAATCTTTTGTTTAGTTACTGGGTTTTTAAATGAAAGATAATAACTCAGATTACAACATGTTCACCTGACAGACATCAGAACAGTAGCTGTGGAGTACAAGACTGAGCAGAGGTTAAGCTGTTCGCTGTCACACTGTCTTTTACAGCACTTGTGAGAGATGCCATGCAGAGTTGTTCTGGAAGCTTGCTTTTGGACCTTGTTCTAACCTGACCTGCCTTCTCTCAAACAGCTGAGCTGCCTTTTGTGCAATTTCATTGTTTATTTGTGGGAGACCATCCCAAGACTTTAGCCATATGTATGAGAAGCTCACCAAGAGCCAGCAGTGTCCTCATGCAGCCTAGAAGGCAGCTGTGTGCTGGGCTGCATCAAGAGGAGTGTGGCCAGCAGGGCAAGAGAGGGGATTCTGTCCATTTACTCTGCTCTGCTGAGACTCCATCTCATATACTGCATCCAGTTCTGGTGTCCCCAGCATAAAAAGGACACAGAGCTTTTGGAGCAAGTCCAGAGGAGGGCCACAAAGATGATCCAAGGGCTGGAGCACCTCTGCCATGAAGATAGGTAGCAGGAGGTGGGGTTGTTTGGCCTGAAGAAGACTCCAGTGGGTCCTTAGAGCTGCCTTCCAATACCTGAAGGCATCCTACAGGAAAACTGCAGAGGGACTTTTCTTAAGGGTGTCTAAAGACAGGACAAGGGGGAATAGTTTGAAGCTGAAGGAGAGTAGGGGTAGACTGGATCTTAGGAAGAAATTCTTCAATCTGAAGGTGGTGAGATTCTGAAACAGGTTGCTCAGGGAGAGGCTGTGGATGTCTCCTCCATGAAGGTCTTTGAGGCCAGGTTGGATGAGGCCCTAAGCAGTCAAGACTAGTTGAAAGACATCCCTACCCCTGTGAGAGTGGTTGGTGTAGGTGATCTCTGAGGTCCCTTTCAACCTGAACCATTCTGTGACCACAGTGAAAATGAGACTGTTTGTTTATACAGGGCATTTTATTTGCTGCCGTTTGGTAGTTGTTGCTCATGACTCAGGTGCTGGAAAATGGGTTGCAAAGCATCACTTTTGGTGGCTGTGTCATTCTGCACTTGCACAAGGAAACCATCAGTTTCTCCCAAAGCCCAAGAGACCCAGGTTGAAATTTAGGCTTACATTCAGCCTGAAGCTTGTTTAGAAGTGTTTCTTTTAGATATATGTCCACCGCAGATTGCTTAGTCTGAGGCAGAATTTTCACACAATCAGAGAATGTTTCAGGTTGCTTGGAGTCTCAAACACCCTGACCTGGCATGGTTCCAGGGATGTGGTACCTACCAGCTATTTGGGCAAGCTAAACCAATGTCTCACCACCCTAAGTGTAAAAAAAATATTCATTGTATCTAGTCCAAATCTCCCTCTTTTCATTCAAAACCATCACCCCATGTCCTCTCACAGCAAGTCTGTCCCTGTCTTTCTTATCAGCCCTTTTAAGTACTGAAAGGTCACAATATGGTCCCCCCAGAGCCTTCTGCATGCTGAACAACCCCAAGACTTCTTCTTGCTCCACAAGTCAAAGAAAATAATCAGCAAGATTTAGACCATGTTTCATGGGGCACCTTACCAGGACACAGGGTATAGATCCCACCTTCAGCAGCCAAACCGGGTGGAAATGTGCAACTCCTTAAATGCTCTCTAAAAGGAACCATTCTGAACTCTTCTGGCAACACAAGATTGATGGAATAATTTGAGACTTTAATAAAAGGCTGTGAGGCTTCAGAAGTTCAAGGTGGAATTGCACAGCAGGTATTTTTATCCTGCTCCTGATAAACTGAATGCCAGGCCAGCAGACATGATGTGGATTGGAAGGGCTGGATGCAGGATGACAGGAGAGCTGCAGAAGAGCTGTGTTCCTAAGGTGACTGTGGCAAGAAGGATGGTAACTGTTATTGTTTATGTAGATAGAATCTAAGGCTGTAACAGGTCCCACAGTCCAAATAATCCACGTGAGGTGTGATCTGGAGAGGCTGCCACTCTCATTGCTTCACAACATGCCTCATCCCAGCTCTTGCAACCAGCAATAATCATATTGCAGGAGGAGGGGCAGCAGTTTGGCTGCTACCATCACCAGTGTCCCTGCATATTAATCTGTATCAGGCCAGATGTAAAGGCAGTGACTACTCCTCCCCTACTTCAGTAGCTGGCATTCTTGCCCTTCACAGACAACCACCTCCAAAATCCTTTGCTGTCTGCAGACCTTGTTGCTCCCCTGCATGTGCCCAGCTGTGCTCCCTGCTCCACCAGCTTCTCTACATCTCACCAACCCTCTTCTGTTTTGGCTCTTCTCCAGTCCTGAGCAGGAAAGCAATATTCTGGCACTTGTGGGCTTTGAACACTTTGCAACACTGATCTGGAAACCTTTCCTGGAAGGAAGAGGTTTGTGTCTCTCCTAAGAATGCCTGCCAAGTGTCTGGGCAGAGAACACTTCAGTGTCACTTACAGGACCTGTAGGACCAGGCTTAGAAATGTCAGAGTGCGACAGGAAAACAATACACAGCTTTAAAGTAGATTGGTGGTTTTAATGCTTAGTTTCTGTGGAAACTGAGTCCTTGGTTTTGGTTTTGGAATGGACTGGTTTGTATGTAAAGCTTTTATTTTAAGAGAGCTTTATATTCAAATCAATTTATTTTCAGTGCTTTCTTTCCAAAGCATTGTTTTTGCTGCTAACATTAGTGATAATGTAGGTATTGGTGTCTTTAAAGGTGCTCAGAATAAGAAGAGAACACTTGCTACCTTTGCAGCTTGTAAAGGTGAAACATAAATAGGCTGATATGTAGAGGTGTCCTTCCAACACGTTTTGATGCCTTTATTAAATACATCTGTAAGGTATTGCCTGAAACAACAATCATGAATTTGAAATGTAGCCCATTAGCACTTCCCAGTGACTACTCACACTCCTGCTATGAACATCTCCCCTGCCTAGCATGGAATTTAGTGCTCTCTGGAATCCCTTGGGATTTCTGTAAACCATTCAGAAATCCAAAGACAAACATGATGGAATTATTTAATTTCTCTATTCTGACCTGGGATATTGTGTCCAGTTCTGGGCCACTCAGCCAGGCTTTGCTGAGTGATGTCCAGTGGGAGGACAAGGGGCAATGGATTCAAGCTGGAGCAGAGGAGGTTCCATGTGAACATAAGGAAAAACTTTTTCCTTGTGAGAGTGCCAGAGCCCTGGAGCAGGCTGCCTGGAGAGGTTGTGAACCATTGAGAACCCACCTTGATGCATTCCTTTGCGACCTCCTCTATGTGATCCTGCTCTGTCAGGGGGGTTGGACTGGATGATCTTTTGAGGTCACTTCCAACCCCTAACATTCTGTGATTCTCAGTGATAGCTGATAAAACCCCATTCTCTCTCCTAGTTAGGAAAATAATGATTATTCCATCTATTAATGTGAGTGACAGAAACACAATATTATATTCTGTTGCCTTTCAAGGTGTTTGGAACAGTAACTGAGTTACTTTTTCCCCAAAGATTCAAACATAGAAATCCTTTGGAAATCTGGCAAGATGAAAGAGCTTCAGACAATACTGAACTGAAGCCCAGCATACACAGCTTTTGCTTTGTTGGTGTGAAATAAATCCTACACTTCAAAGCAGTTCATTTTTCAAGGTCAAATTGAAGATTTAGTTGTATTTTCCTGCACACTTCAACGACTAAACAAAGTAGCTCAACCCACTTGTTGCCTTTGAAAATCTCATTGAAGGACTTTCCCAAGCAGACTTCCAATGTGCTCCAACAATAGAACAAAGCAAGTTTTGCTGGCTTCAGGAGCCAGCAAATGTTCTGTCTTTATTTCAGGGTCACCTTCACCAGTGAAGAGAAAGAGTCATGTGGGTACCCTGGGCACAACCATCTATGGAGTCATGCATGTACCTTGGGCACAACCATCTATGGAGTCATGCATGTACCTTGGGCACAACCATCTATTAACCTCATTTCTTTTTTCTTACATTTTCACTCTTTAAAAGAAGGGAAGTGAGTGCTCCAAAGCTGATTTGCTAAGGGGAAGTGTTTCTGGTTGCCTAGCTACTGGAAGCATCTACTCATCTCTCACAATAAGAAACACACAGGGATGGAGCCATTCTCCTTCAGCTATTTCCAACCTTAGCATGTGTGGGCAGCTGAAAGCACGCTTTAGAAGGGGTGTAGTTAAAACAGGTATTCTCTGATGCATTTGTAGACCTTGCTTTCATGGAAATTGCCTTTCAAACAAAAGATATGACACTGGATGTCAGATGAAGACACCACAAGGTGTTTCAGCATTTGCTGCATTTACAGTCAGGAAGTGCTGTGGTGCCTTGGTATTATTGGCCCTTGTAGGATGTAGAATAGAATAGAATCAACCAGGTTGGAAGAGACCTCCAAGATCATCCAGTCCAACTTATCACCCAGCCCTATCCAGTCAACTAGACCATGGCACTAAGTGCCTCATCCAGTCTTCTCCTGAACACCTCCAGGGACAGTGACTCCACCACCTCCCCGAGCAGCCCATTCCAATGGCATGTATGTATTCTTTCCTTCTCCAGCAGGACATACCTCTTCTGTGCTAGAACGTGGTTCTTTAACTCCTTACTGAGGTCATGATGTTTGTGAAGAAGAGGGGGCTGAGGGGAGACCTTCTTACTCTCTCCAATGCTGTGAAAGGATGTTGGAGTGATGTGGGTGTCACTCCCTTCTTCCTAGTAATTAACTAATATGAGAGCAAACATCTTCAAGTTGCATCAGGGGAGAGTTGGTTGGATATTAGAAAAAATGTCTTTGATGCAAGAGTGGAACGTGAGCACTTACCAGCTGTCATGGCATTGGAACAGGCTGCCCAGGGAGGTGGTGGCATCACCATCCCTGCAAGTATGCAAAAAAAAAATAAGTGTAGATGTGGCAGTTTGGGAGGTGGTTTAGGTGGCTTGATAGTGTTGATTGGACTTGATGATCTTAGAGGTTTACAGGTTGCCCGGGGAGCTTGTGGATGCCCCTTCCCTGCAGGTGCTCAAGGGCAGGCTGGATGAAGCCTTGAGCAAGCTGGTCTAGTGGGAGGTGTCCTTGCCCATGGCGGGGGGGTGGAACTGGATGATCTTTAAGGTCCCTTCCAACCCAAACACTTCTATGAATCTGAATCTATGAGATCTTTTCCAACCTTAATGACACTATGATTCGATGAATTTGCTGACTTATTTTGTGTTTGGCAAACATGGAGAGTAGACTCTGGTACTTGGAATCTTAAAAATATTTGTCAGACCAAGCTGCTTACTGTAATGGGCACAGAAATGCTGATTATTTGTGTGTCTATAATCACTGTTAGCATTGAGTTTCTGTCCTCTGCTCAGTAGTTGATTAATTCCAGGGTATTGCTTGGTGAGGAAACAATCCTCCTGTTGCATAACAAAGAGTTAAATCCAGTTGGCTGCTGGTCACAAGTGGTGTTCCTCAGAGCTCAGTACTGGGGCCAGTTAGGTTTCACATCTTCATCAAGAATCTGGCTGAGCACCCTCAGTAAGTTTGCAGATGTCACTAAGTTGGGAGGGAGTGTTCATCTGCTTGAGGGTAGGAGGGCTTACAGAGGTACCTGGGTAGGCTGGATCATTGGGAAAGGGGCAGTTGTATGAGGTTTAACAAGGGCAAGTGTCAGGTCCTGCACTTGGGTCACAACAATCTCATGAATGCTCCATGCTTGAGCAGAGTGGCTGGAAGCTGCCTGGCAGAAAGCAACCTGGGGGTGCAGGTCAGCAGGTGGCTGAAGTTGAGCCAGTGTGTGCTAGGGTGGACAAAGCGACCAAAGGAATCCTAGGCAGTATCAGCAATAGTGTGGCCAGCAGGGCCAGGGAAGTGATTGTTGCCCGCTACTCAGCACTGGTGAGGCCACATCTCATTTCAGTTTTGGGGTCTTAATTACAAGAAGGACACTGAGGTGATGGAGTGTGTCCAGAGAATGGTAACAAAGCTGCTGAAGGGTCTGGAGAATAAGTCTGATGAGGAGCTGCTGAGGGAACTGGGGCTGTTTAGAGTGGAGGAGAGGCTGAGGGGAGAGGAGACCTCATTGCTATCTACAACTCCCTGAATGAAGGTTGTAGTGAGAAGGGGGTCAGTCTCTTCAACCAAGTAACAAGTGATAGAGCAAAAGGAAATGGCCTCAAGTTGCACCAGGGGAGGTTTAGTTTGCATATGAGAAGAAAATTCTGCCCTGAAGGGGTTCTCCAGCACTGGAACAGACTGCCAGGGAGGTGTTTAGATCTTCATTCCTGGAGGTGTTTCAGAGAGGCAAAGATGTGGTGCTGAGGTACGCTGTTTAGCACCACACTTGGGAGAGTTAGAGAATGGTTGGACTGGATGAACTTAAAGGGCTTTTTAATCAGAAATGATTCTCTGATTTTATGAAAGCAACTGAGAGTCCACAGAAAGGAAAAGAGCTAGGACAAAGTCCTTTTTTTACCTTTCTGGAAGGCTCTGGTCCAGACTCCATCCTTTCACTTGATCTATACACTTATTTTTATTGCCATCATTTCCTTTCTTTTACAGTACTATTAATTTCCCACAGACAGCAGTGTTCTTTTTATACCTACATGTATATTATGCCAGCTTTAAAAAATGGCAAAAATAAAAATGTTAAATGCTTTATGAACACCTGAAGGCCTCCTGTTAAAATCCATGGTGTGGTATAGAGCAGAGATGCCAAATAAACTTCCACCATTTGCATCTATTGAGTCGTCTTGCAAGAGAAGGAGGAATCTTGGTGGATGCAATGATCTTAAAGGTCGTTTCCAAGGTAAACAATTCCATGATCGCACCTCACAGCAAGACTGTGCTGAATGCCTTTACTGTGACTAATTCCAGTTTGTTATCTGCAGCAATGTAGGACATGGAGGATGATTTCAGGGTGGGATTTTCCTTCTGGATAGGTAGGATTTGCAGCTTTCAATCTTTTGGAAGGTGTAAACTAATTTCCTTTGCTGGACTTGGGCTGTGCTCAGCTTGGAGGTTTTTATGGGTTTGGGTTTTTTTAGGTTTGAGGGTTTTATCTGTAGAATCACAGAATGGCTTAGGTTGGAAGAAGCCTCAAAGATCCTCTATTCCAACCTTCCCACCATGGTCAGGGATGCCTATCAACTAGACTTGACTGCTCAAGGCCTCATCCAGCCTTAAAGGTTTCCAGGGAAGGGGCATCCACAGACTCTTCCTGAGCAACCTGTTTCAGAATCTTACCACCTTCGGACTGCAGAACTTCTGCCCAAGATCCAGTCTAACTCTACTCTCCCTCAGCTTCAAACCATTCCCCCTTGTCCTGTCTCTAGACACCCTTCTGAAAAGTCCCTCTCCAGCCTTCCTGAAGGCTCCTTTCAGGTATTGGAAGGCAGCTGTAAGGTCCTTCAGACTCTTTCTTCAGGTTTCACCACTGGTGACTCAGAGGTTTACTGGAGCAAAAACTCTCAGAGCCATTTTCCCATTTCCCCCTTTTTATATTTCTGGTAGCTTTTGTTTTCCCAGCAGACAAAGACACACTGCAAACCAAGCAGTCAGTGCAGCAGAATGTGATCAAGTGTCCTGTCCTGCTGTGGTTATTAACACTACTTTCACAGCCTAGAACCTATCGATTGGAGTAAGGTGAGTGTAACAAGAAGCAAGAGAGGCAGTGGCCTCAAGCTGCACCANGGTGTCCAGAGAAGGGCAACAAAGCTGATGAGGGGCCTGGAACACAAACCCTATGAGGAGAGGCTGAGTGAGTTGGGATTGTTTAGCCTGGAGAAGAGGAGGCTCAGGGCAGACCTCATTGCTTTCTACAACTACCTGAAGGGAGGCTGTAGCCAGGTGGGGTTGGTCTCTTCTGCCAGGCAACCAGCAACAGGACAAGGGGACACAGCCTCAAGTTGTGCCGGGGGAAGTATAGGCTGGATGTTAGGAGGAAGTTCTTCACAGAGAGAGTGATTGGCATTGGAATGGGCTGCCCAGGGAGGTGTTCAAGAAAAGCCTGGATGAAGCACTTAGTGCCATGGTCTAGTTGACTGGATAGGGCTGGGTGGTAGGTTGGACTGGATGATCTTGGAGGTGTCTTCCGACCTGGTTGATTCTATTCTATTCTATTCTAACAGCCACTTAGGTTGGACATTAGAAGAAACTTCCTGACTGCAGAGATTCTCCAACACTGGAACAGGCTGCCCAGGGAGGTGGTTGAATCCCCATCCCTGGAAGTGTTTCAAAGAGGCAGAGATGTGATGCTGAGGTACATGGTTTAGCACCAGCCTGGATAGAGCTAGATAATGGCTGGATTTTATCGAACAAAGAGGCAGATAAGTAAGCTAATGTTCAGTTAGAGAGAGAGCCTCCTTTTTTTATCTTTAAAAAAAAAAAAAGTGCTGCTTTTTGTTCACTCTCAACACAGGTAAGACTTATGGAGAGAAGCATGAATAGCATTCAGATAGCAACAGCAAGGAAACAGGCAGTTTTCAGAAACGTGGGCAGTGATCATCACATCAGCCCCTCTTACAGAAGCACAGAATGGCAGGGGCTGGAAGGGACCTCTTTGGATCATCTAGTCCAACCCCACTGCTACAAAAGGATCATCCACAGTAAATCACCTGAGAACATATCCAGAAGGGTTTTGAATGCCTCCAGAGGTGGAGTCTCTGCAAGCTCTCTGTACAGTCTGTTCCAGTGCTCTGCAATCCTCAAAGTGATTTCTTTTTGTTTAGGTGGGAATTCCCGAGTTCCAGTTTCTGTCCTTTGCCCCTTGTCCTATCAGTGACTACTGAAGAGAGTCTGGCCCTGTCCTCCTGACATTTGTCCTTTAAATCTTGGTAACTATTAATCAGATCACCCTCCAGCCTGCTCATTGCCAGGCTAAACAGCCTCAGCTCTCTCAGCCTTTCCTCATGAGAGAGAACTTCCAGTCTCCTCAGCATCTTAGTGGCTCTCTGCTGGACTCTCTCCAGTAGTTACCTGTAGTTCTTGAGCTGAGGAGCTGAGAACTGGACACAATACTCTAGATGAGGCCTCGTCAGGGCAGACGAAGGGGCAGAAGAAGCTGCCTTGATCTACAGGCTACACTCTTCTTAACATGTGCCAGGACACCATTGACTTGCCTAGCCACAAGGGCACATGGATGGCTCATGGCCAGCCTGTCTTCTGCCAGGGCTCCCAGGTCCCTTTTCCATGGAGCTGCCTTCCAGCAAGTCGTCCCCTAACCTGTACTGATGGATAGGGTTGTTCTTCCCCAGGTGCAGGACCCTACCCTTCACCCTGCTGAATTACATTAGGTTTCCTCCTGCCTGGACAACTCTGCAGCTTGTCCCAATCTCACTGAATGGCAGTACAGCCTGACTGCCTGTCAGGCACTCCTCCTAGTTTTGAGAGAGCAAACCTGCTCTCTTAGCATTGTCTAGAAGTTTGTAGTCCAGAAGTCAAATTTTAACTCACTCTCAGTGTTAACATGAAGGAACGGCAAATTAGGAGTTCCCCATCACTGAAAGGTCACTACTCTGAGGCAGAGATCATAGAAATTGTCAAATATGATTTATGTCTTCCTTAAAAAGAGAGGATGCACAGGGAGAATTTTCACAGGTTTGCCAGATTTTGTCTCTAAATAGTTCTCAGGGTAAAGCTGTGCCTCAGAAACAGGAGTCAATGCTCAGCATGGGTGTTCCCTGACCTCAACAAGATTCCAGGATCCTCGGAAATGCATTTCCAAACAATAAACCCTGCTGGAAGACTTTACTTTTCACTTCTTCTGTAACCCTAATGAGCCTTACTCAGTTTGAGTCTGTAGGAATATTTGGCCTTTCTTTCTGAAGGCATCACCTCTCCATCACCATGCTAAAGAAATGAACCACATGGAAAAATAATACCTCCGGTGCATATTCCTCCTTTCTATAGAAATGATATCCTGAGGAAGGAAGAGGTGTTTGAGGGACTGATTGATCAACATCTTTGATGCCCATAACAAAAAAGGCTCCAAAGGAGAGCTTGACATTCAGTGCTTTACCACCTCTTTTGTTCTTGCACTCAAAGGAGGTCTCAGCATAAACATTTCTCCAGCTTAGGTTCACAGCTCAGGATAGTCTCTTAAAGCATGTCAGCATTAGAAGAAAGGGCACTGCCACTTGGATATAGCCTTGCAATCAAAGAGATGAAAATATACAGTAGCTCACTCACTGTAGTACATGTGGGATCAAGAAACTGTTGATTTAGCTCACCCTCTGCAGCTCGCTACCTTTAGGAAACACAGCAGCAATAGAATAATAGATCTTCTCTTATCTCTGATGAGGACTAAGAGGTTTTTTGGCCATAGTTAAAATATAAAGCACCAGACAGTATAGTCTATCCAATCCAGATCTTTCCTCCAGTCTCTTTCTGTCCCTTTCCCATAGTGTGAGGTCAGAAGTCACTTTTTAATTTGTGGTTGTTTTTTTTTTCTCCCTATTTATCAAGAACTCCCTTTTTCCTTTATTCACTCTGAGATAATAAATCACTTTCTCTCTTAAATTCTCCCCATAAAAATCTTGCTTTTCTCCTTAACTTATAATTGGCTCTCTTTGCTGCATGGTGCTCAGTGGTACTTATCTAAAAGCAAGTTATATAGTGGAAAGCACAGAAAAGCCATCCTTATCCCTTAAAAACATTTCTAAGGCTTTAGTTGGTTTGACAGTGTGTGTCAGGAAAATGCCTCTTTGCATTTGTGTTCCCAAAACAGTGTCCAAAAAAAAAAATATATTAAAAACATGCTGTCATCTCATGTATGAATTGTTTCAAAAGGATGCTGTGTTCCTCCTATAGTGTCCACCCAGGTCATGAAGGATTGCCATTAGAACAGTTCCTATGGAAAAAGGCCGAGTCTCTTGTGCCCATTGTTTGAGCTCCGCACAACAAACCAATAAATCACTGCCCTGGCAGTAGTGTGCACAGGAAGCAAGAGAGCAGAGTCTCATTTCCTCTGGAGAGGTCCTTTCCTGAAAGCTACACCACCTCTTCCTTGGACACTTTGGAGTGCTCATTTGCGGTGTTTCAGGTGTAGCTGCCTTCCTCTGGGCAGCCCTCTTCTGTCATCCCCAGCAGTCTTTTGCTAGGAAATGAGGCCACCCAGCTGTTGGGTTGGGATCCAGGACTAGAACATATTTGCACATTTTACTTTTGACACAAAGTTAGGAGCTTGGGTTTGGACTAGGAAGACAACACTCTTCTAGGGTCCCTGTGGTGCTGTTTCTTACAGGTGCCAGTCCAGACTAATTTAGACTGGAAAAAAATTGCTTCATTCACATCTACTGAGGACAGTCCTTAAATTCCATACTCTTACAATGTGTGCATATATTTGATCTAATTCAGTTTTCTGCCATCTTTGGCCTTAACAATTAATCTGTTTTATGACACCAAAGGGCAATAGGGGCTGTGGTTATTGCCTAGGCAAAAATATCTCCAACGTTAATGAGCTACACTTCACTGGCTTTCACTGTGCAAGTCAAATGTTCCCTTGTAATGGACACACTTGGTCTGCAAGGACAGAACGTTCTCAGAGTGTAAATGGTTTATTTTTCACCCCATTTGCACCGATTTCTAAGTGGTCACTGTCCCTCAGGAGCTAGACAGCTAAACTACAGAGTGTCAAAACAAGTGAGGATCAAATGGGGTAAATGCCTCAGATAGGCATTTACACTGTATGATCATTAGTAACAAATTCTTTGAGGGCAAAAAGTCAGCTTAAAATATAGTAGCAAAATAGGAAAGCTCATTAAGAAGTTAACTTGCCATTTATACTCTTGCATGTCTTTTAATGCCTGCGCTCAGCTTGAGCCAAAGTGCTGTGAGCTACAAGTGTCCCAGAAATACCATTTTACCCAGTTCTGATACTCCTATTCTACATTTCCTTACTACATTTCTCATCCTACGTAAGTAGTACAATGGAGATGGAGTTGGAGATTCTACTTGCATTTGAGAGGGAATGAGAGTGCCCTACATTTGAAAGTATAATGCACAACACAAACACATGCTATTTTCTTCACCTGTTAATGTATTCTGTGAATTGAACCATCTGCACAGACCACAAGTTTTTCCCTATCTGTGGGAGCCAAAGTCGTGTTAGCAATCAATCAAGGTAACAACCTCCACTTCTCCTCTAAAATTATCTCTTCCCTACTCAGCTCCCCACGGTCACCCAGTCTGCAGCTGAAAAAAAAAACAACCCAACAACTAGAAGTGATCTCATCTACCTGTTCTACTCAGAAATCTATTCTGAAATTTCTCTGGGGCAAACATTCCTTGGGGCAATGGAATGTGTGAAACAAATCAACACGTGGCAGGTGTTTGGGAAAGCAAACCAGCTGTTTTGCTGCAGATCCCCGCTCAGCTTCAGCCACAGGGGTCTAAATGGGCAGAGCAGGAAGGTAGGAGGTAATGACCTACCTGGAGGAGATGCTCAGGAGGAGCAGGGCAAGAGCAATTGTTGTGAGAGCACCAACAGTGACACTACTGAGCTCTTTCTCTAAGGAAATCTCAGTGAGTGGCTGTCCTACATGCCCAGGGTCTGCAGGATGTGTCTGCTAGATTTGAAGATTCAGATCATATGTACCACAGCCTTGCTCATTACTGACCCCGTGGCTGAAAGCAGCATGGTATGATTCTGATTTGTACTGCTTGCTTCAAGGAAGTGTTAAGTGATCGTGGACAGAGCAGGGGAGATGCAGAGGATGAGATGAGAGGATGGTGTGGAGTCCGTGTGTCTACATCTCTGTGTCTGTCCGTATGGCTGAAACACAATGAGTCCAGGGCACATGTTAGCATTAGTAGTCTTGTTAATGGCAAAGGCTTTTTACCAAGGAGAGAGACTTCAGCTAACAGCAGAGACACAAAAGAACATCGTCCCAAAGATGCAGGAGAGCCAGCCCAGCAATGACCTCTAGCCCTTCCCCAACAGCAATTCCACATGGGGAAAAGGCACTAGAAAAGGACAGAAAATAACACTCTGAATCATTGAGTGATAGAATGATAGAATGGCAGGGGTTAGATGGGCTCTCTGGAGATCATCTAGTCCAATGCCCCTGTTAACACAGGTATGCCTAGGTCAGGTTACACAGGAACATGTCCATACAGGTTTAGACTCTCCAGAGGAGTATCCACAACCTCCTTGGGCAGCCTGCTCCAGGGCTCAGGTACCCTTATAGAAAAGAAGTTTGTCTTCAAGTTTAAGTGAAACCTCCTTTGTTCTGGTTTGTACCTGTTGCCTCTTGTTCTATCACTGAAAAGAGCCCAGCCACATCTGCAGACCCCCATTCTTCAGCTCTTCATCCCCTCAGGCTGCTCTTCTCCAGGTTAAACAGCGCCAGCTCTCTCACTCGTTCCTCCTCACAAAGATGCTCTAGGCCCTTCATCATGCTTGTGGCCCTCCCCTGGATTCTGCAATAGTTTTCTGTCTTTTTTGAACTGGGGAGCCCAGAGCTGGGCACATTACTCCAGCATCACCAGCAGCTGAGGCCAATCCACCCCTATGCAGCTCAACAAGCTGTTGTCTCTCCTTCCTCTCTGAAACAATCTAGAGAGATCTTAAAAAGCCTCCTCATACAGTGAGATGCTACGCTATGGAGTTATAAAGTCAAAAACAATCTCAGTTAAGTTGCTTGGACTTTCTAAAAGGTCTTTTTGTTGCATTTCCCATCCAATTTTCCTGATGAAGAATTTCCACAGGATGATGTGTGGGCTTCTCACCAAAGCTCCAGAGTGGGAGGACAGAAGGAAAAAAGTTCATTTTGTGTGGGAGGACAGAAGAAAAATTCATTTCAAGTGGGTGAGAAGAAAAAAGGTTCATTTCCACAGAGGTCTTGAGGTCATTCTTGATAATCAGTTTCAAGTCTTTGTCTGCTCTAGACTTCTGAAGAGTCTAGAGAGATGTACCCTCCAGGGGGAGTGACCTTGAACCTGATCCTAGGTGGTCTTTACCCCTCCCCAGGGGTGGGTCTGAACACCACCAGGTGATGGTTAGCCCACTCCCCCTGCCTATCTAAAGATCCATAAAAGCAGGAGGACTGCCTGTTCTCTCTCTCTGTGCTCCCTGCCTCCCTGCTTACCAGCATCACCATCCTGTTCCTGGTACCCACGAGTCGGACAAACCCATCACCATCAAAATCTGGTTGTATTTACACAGTTTGTATTTGTTTTCCCTTCCCTATACCTTTGTAACTTCCCCACCTCAGATACCTTTTTAATTTATTGTTGAACTTTTCTTCTTTTTAACTTCCAAGTCAGAGTGAGATTATTTATTTGGGTGTGCTTACCTTTTCCTCTCTCTGCATCTAATTCCTTTCTTTTGGGAAAGAAGGGGGAAGAGGGAAGGGCACTCTAGAAATTGTTATTTGGTTCTATCAAATATATTTGAGTCTCTGGGAATTTAAATTAGAACTGAGACAAGAGACTATTATATAATATATTGCAAGTGGAAACAACAATATTTACCTTCTTCACAGAGTGTTTGAAAAAGACAATCAAAAAAGCTGTATTCCTTGAGCCAAGGAGCCAGGCAGGTGCCTCAAATGGTGCTTGTGAAGCAAGTGTATGTTCTCCTGGATTTAAAAAAACCAAGAAATGGTGCTGTAAAGAAAAATATCTTTTTCTATTTGCATGCATCCTGTTTACTTCTTGTACATGAGTGCTGCGTGCATCTCCTCATATTCTCCTTTCTGTTTATCACGCCTTTAATCATGTTACATTTGTCCAACTCTTCTGTAGCAACAGGTTTAATGTAGTCGGTTTGAGGAATGCAATTTCAGCATCAGTAGAAACGTGATAGAAACATGAGCTTCATTCAGCAAAGCACAACATAACATTTGTGATTTGGAGGGGAAAAAAAAAAGGCAGCTGATGTTTATTCACTAGGTGGTATTTGCTAGATGTTCTGGGAATTCATCATCAAATGTCTCCCTGGGAGCATGAGAAGTGTAACACCAAAATTACCTCACTGCAGCCTGATGTTTGCTTCTCACAGTAACTCTTTTGATGCTAACTCGAATTCTTCTCAGCCCAATGCTTCATAAAATCAGAGACTCATAGAATGGTTTGGGATGGAAGGGGCTTTGAAGATCATCTAGTTCCATGGGCAGGGACACCTCTCACTAGAGCAGCTTGCTCAAGGTCTCATCCAACCTGGCCTTGAACACCTTCAGGGAGGGAGCATCCATGACTTCCCTGGGCAACCTGTGCCGGTGTCTCATTACTCTCACTGGAAATAACCTCTCCTTATTATCCACTCTTCCAGTTCCAATCCATTCTCTCCCATCCTATCACTACAAGCCATTCTAAAAAGTCCCTCTCCAGCTTTCTTGTAGTCACCTTCCAGGTCCTGGAAGTCACCAGAAGATCTCCATGGAGCCTTCTTTTCTTCAGTCTGAATAGCCCCAACTGTCTCAGCCTGTCCCCTTAAGGGAGGTTTCTCAGCCCTCTGATCATCTTCATGGCCCTCCTCTGGATCCTCTCCAACATCTTGATGTCTTTCTTGTGCTGGAGGCCTCAGCACTGGACGCAATACTGCAGGAGGGAGAGACACCAAAACCAGGAAAGAAATACTTCTGCGTGAGCGGAAAATGCTACATAAAGATTACATAGATGCATGTACGCACGATTAAACAGAGTGGAATTGATGTATAGTTAATTGTTTATTCAAAGAAGCACTTTTATTTATGAAGGTCTGTTACTGTTCTTTATGGAAGCCTCATTTTAGTGCTGTTCTCTATAGTCCTTGATGCATTTTTAATGCTGATTCACTTTGAAGAGATTAGCTGTAATAATAACTCGTTAAATAACACTGCTTTATATGAAAACTCTGTGTGTGTGCCGTCGTTTTCTGGCTGCGTGTCCTGCTTCCTTCTACTCCGAGCTCAGTCCAATATTGTAATCAGTGTTTTCATCAGGCTTATTTTTCTGTTTGCCATGGAACTGATAGTCTGAGAAGACAGAAACATGGCATTCAATATCAGGACATTTGTATCTGCTATGTTATCGTCGAATCACCTGGTTGGAAAAGATACTGAGATCATTGAGTCCGACTGTAACCTTAATATCTCCCTGTATTCAGAATGAAAAGAGCCAAGAAATACGAGCTTTAAAGGTCAGATCTTTGGTTATTGTTTGCTGCATTAATTCCTTTTGGGTTTATATTCTGTGAAGGATCCAATAGCCAGTATACATTTTCTAATATTTTTACCCAAAGGCTTGAATGTTCTTGACTTTTAGAGGTCTTCGCCATATGTTAAGCAGGCCAGAAATGTGCCCTAGTGCCAACCAGTGGAGACCTGTGCGAGCGGGACAGGACGACACATCAATGCGATGCAAATCCAAGTCCAACTTTAATAGGGAAGTTATGCACCTTATATACTATTCAGAGTCCCGTACATGCGATCACGCTCCGAGCATGCATACAAAGATTGGTTAACCTATCTTGATCACACATCTTAAGCAGAGTGATAATTGGTTGGAAGAAATAGCCACTTTTCTACGTATAGCTACTGTTATCGGACAGCTGCGTTCTGTTTTGACAGCAAGTCTCCTGTTGTTTACAGGAAACATCCTGCTTCAGCAACAGGCACTGTGTCCTTGTCCTCTTACTAACCTATCTTACTTCTTTGTAATCATACAGTATGGCCAGGGCCCCAACAGACCTGTAAGGGTTAGTGTGAGGTTATTGAATCTCAGACTTGATCTTTCCCAGTCTAAACGTTTCTGTAGTTCTACTCTGCTGGGTTTCAGCAGCATAATCCAGAGCCTTTTTGTTTGGAAGAGACCTCTGGAGATCATCCAGTCCAACGTCCCTGCTAAAGCAGGGTCACCCATAGAATGTTGCCCAGGATTGCAGTGGCCAGCTGGGTTTGAAATCTCTCCAAAGGAGACTCCACAGCTTCTCTGGGCAGCCTGCTTCAGAGTCCCAGCACTCTCACAGCAAAGAAGTTGCCTCTTATGATTAGGTGTGTTCCACTTTGTCCCCTCTGCCCCTTGTCCTATCACTGGGCACTACTAACAAGAGTCCAGCCCCATCCTCTTGCCCCCCACCCTTTAGCCCTTGCCCTCTCAGGCTGCTCTTCTCCAGGCTTAACAACCCCAGGTCTCTCAGCCTTTCCTTCTCACAAAGATGCTCCAGCCCCCTTGGCATCTTTATAGTCCCCGTTGGACTCTCTCCAGTAATTCCCTGTCTTTCCAAAATGTTTCCTGTCTCTCCTGAACTCTTGAACTCTCTTGATCATCAGAGACTGGAAGTAAAAATAAAAGGTATTTGAATGGCATCAAAATCTCTTCTTGATGTATTTCCAAACACTTCCTAAAATTTCTTACCACTGCTTAACCTTGCACTATCTGACAGTGCTTCAGTCCAGGTCCAAACTCCCTCTGAGTGATGCAGGTGGACAAACAAGAGGAAACCCTCTTGGAGAAAAACATTAGTCTGAAGTTCAGAAAAGACAGCTACATGAGCTGATGTCTTTGGAAATTATGGTCCACAACTGTATGGAAAAAACACCCAAACCACAGAACTTTTTTAAGCTTCTTCCAGGATGTCCTGCTCTAAAGGCCAGAGTCTGGGGCTAGCTGCATGGGGGGAGAGTGTGCATAGCTTAGCTGCTTCCTTAGGTGTTTGGGCTTATTTCTCTCCTATTTTTTGTTGATGTTTTTCCCCACCTTCTCAAGCAAAGGGAAGTTTGCTTTCTAAACAGAAACCCCCACCTTCTTCTGTCAATTGAGTTTCTCAGGTGCTTCCCTTGGCCAGCAGAAGCCCTGGATGGTGCCAAAAGTTACTCAGCATTGTTGTAATTTGCATAATAACAGCCACGATGTTTTATTTTGAAAAGTAGAGGTGTTTGCAGCTCATCCTAACCTGATCCTAATGGCCTCCAGCACAGCTGCCTAAGAAGTTTTGTGTAGGCAATGTTCTACTGCACAAACATCCTTTATGATTTCTGATGTCCAAGTTCCTCTTTTCAGGTAAACTGAAAAGACTCTGCTGTACATACACCCAAAGTGGGAGCTAACAAAGTTGGGTTGCTGTCCTAGTGGACAGCAAGTTCTCCATGGGACTGCAATGTGCCTTTGTGGCCAAGAGGGCCGATGGCATTCTGGGGTGTATCAGGAAAAGTGTGTCCAGCAGGTCAAGGGAGGATATGCTCTGCCCTGCTGAGACCACATCAGGAATACTGTGTCCAGTTTTGGGCTTCCCAGTTCAAGAGAGACAGGGACCTGCTGGAGAGAGTCCATTGGAAAGCCACAAGGATAATGAAGGCACTTGAACTTCTCTGCTGTGAAGAAAGACTGAGACACCTGGGACTGTTTAGTCTTGAAAAGAGAAGGCTGAGAGAGTGGACCTCATCAATGTCTACAAATATCTGAGGGGTAGGTGTTAGGACGAAGGTGCCAGGCTCTTTTTGATGGTGCCCAGTGATAGGACAAGGAACAAGAGGTACAAGCTGGAACACAGGAGGTTCCACCTCAGCATGAGGAGAAACTTCTTCACTGTGAGGATGATGGAGCACTGGATCAGGTCCAAGCTGCCCAGAGAGGTTGTGGAGTCTCCTCTGGAGACATTCAAGATTTGCCTGAATGTGTTCCTGTGCATCCTGCCCTAGGTGATCCTGCTTCGAAGGGCGATTGGACTGGGTGATCCCTGGAGGTCCCTTCCAACCCACAGACATGCTGTGATTCTGTGTGATCCACTGTTAAACCCAATCCCAGTTAAAAGCCACCACAAGAAAAAAGCCCATATTTCGAAGCTGTGCTTCTGTTAGCAGAGATGGAATGTGGTGTTCATCTGCAGCTCTCTCCTCTGGCTTGGTCACTCCTCTGATGTCTAACTGGGGACCTCACAAAGGAAACTTCAGTCCTCTCTATCTGTCAAAGTGCATCAACATCACTTTTATCTAAGCAGAAAAGGAAGCAACCCGTTTCTATGAAGCAGCAGCAGCAGGTTACCACTTGATATCATCCAGGGGGTACCCTGACAAACATCTTTGCACACCTGCCTTCAAAACTGACCAAATTCACCCCCATTTTTATTTCTACTCACTTTTTTTTTCCCAAATCTTCCATTTTACCCCAGCCCATTTTTAAAAATAGCTTTCTTTGTCTCCTTGCCCTGCACTTGACCTGACAACTTCTTTAATTCTTCTTGCTACACTTAAAGGAGCCTTTAATTTCCAATCTGCCAAATTCTCTGACTTGCCTCCAAGTTCCTGCTTGAACCTATCACCAGCTTCTGTAGAGTGCTTTCAGCTGTGTTTGGTTACGAACTTCTAAGGCAGAAAATTATGTGCTTGCAACGCTTACAATTGAAGTGCCACATGAGTGAAATACAAAGTGCAAGAAAACATATCAACCTCCTTAAAAATCATGGTGTTACAGATGTAACAGTTCCCTCCCCTTGGAAGGGACCTTGAAGATCATTTAGTTCCAACACCCTGCCATGAGCAGGGACACCTGCTAGATCTACTTGCTAGATCTGCTGCTAGACCAGCTTGCTCAAGGCCTCATCCAGCCCAGCTTGTGACATTTCCAGGCTTGGAGCCTTCACAGCTTCTCTGGACAACCTGATCCAGTGCCTTAGCACCCTCAGGGGAAACAATTTCTTCCTAATGTCTCATCTAAATCCAGCTTCTTCCAGTTTGAAGCCACTCATCCTCTTACTCCATGCTTTTGTAAAAAAGTCCCTTCTTGGATTTTTTTTTAGGCCCTCTTGAAATGCTAGAAGGGTGTTCTAAAGTCTCCTCAGAGCCTTCTCGTGTCCAGGCTGAACAAAACCCATGGATCTACCTGTGTTTACTAAGAGAGGAATCAGAGCTGCACCAGTGTGGCGCTTGTCTTGCTTGTAGTGCAATTATTAGGTAAAACACGCATGACTGAGCCAAGACAAATCCTAATCATTGTTTCCAACATTTAAAATCACTGCCATTAACCTAGAAGAATTTATTCACATGTCTCCTCGAATGAGAAGGGAATACAATAATGTCTCACTGCAGGCTGGGGACAGAGTAGCTGGAGAGCAGCCAGGCAGAGATGGACTTGGGCTTACTGGTCAACAGCTGATGGAACATGAGCCAGCAGTGTGCCCAGGTGGCCAAGTGTGGGAGAATTTTCTTGCTAACAGGACATGAGCACCTGTGCTGCAAAGTGTCCTTGAGTCCATCTCAGACTCAGGAAGCTAGGCGGCGGGTGGCACCCCCCACATGCAGCTGCAGGAGGTAGAGTGCCAGCTGCAGGGGGCCAGGTCAGCCAGTCGCAGGGGGCTGATCCTGCAGGTTGCTGATATAATGTTAACCGATCTGTACCATGCACATAACCCTGGACCAATCTGTACTTTGCACATGTGCCAATCTTGAACTAAGTTAGTTGTGCACGCCTCTTCCAAGTACCATCTAAGCCGCTGTATTGCCTCAGTAAAGCGTACTGTATTGCATGCACCTGGCTGATACGGAGTCGACTCGTCAGTACCCCGATCCCGCCTCCGCTGGTTTCCTGCAACCGCAGCCAAGAAGGCCAATGGTATCCTGGCCTGGATCAGGAGTGGTGTGGCCAGCAGGACCAGGGAAGTCCTTCTGCCCCTGTACTCAGAACTGGTTAAGCCACACCTTGAGTGCTATGTCCAGTTTTGGGCCCCTCAATTTAAGAAAGATGTTGAAGTTCTTAGATGGAGCTGGGAGTGTGCAGCCTGGAGAAGAGGAGGCTCAGGGGAGACCTTATTGCTCTCTACAGCTACCCAAAAGGAGGTTGTATCCAGGTGGGGGTCAGTGTCTTCTCTCAGGCAACCAGCAACAGAACAAGAGGGCACAGTCTCAAGCTGCACCAGGGCAGGTTTATACTGGATGTTGGGAAGAAGTTCTTCACAGAAAGAGTGATTGGCATTGGAATGGGTACCCGTGGCAGTGGTGGAGTCACCATCCCTGGAGGTGTTTAAGAGGTGACTGGATGAGGCACTTAGTGCCATAGTTTAGTTAATTAGAAGGGTTAGGTGCTAGGTTGGAGTCAATGATCTCAAAGGTCTTTTCCAACCTGGTTAATACTGTAAAAAAAGGGTTTCTGTTTTCTCATTCACACATTTTCACATTCTCTACCTTTTCAGGCCTTCCAGAGCAGCTCCAGCATAAGCAGTTACGCAACCAAAACTCAGCAGCTGCATGTTTTTAATAGCGGCATTTGCTCGCAGCTAGGTAGCAATTAGGCAGTCCCCAGACACTCAAACCCCAACTAACTGTCAAGGAAGTGCTGCCTCACCAACAGGCAGTCTGAAATAAAGATCCAGAGAGCTAACCTGCAGGGCCCAGGGCTACACCAAGCACATAACCCAAGAGTTTTCAACCATTCCTCAATAGATGATGGCTAATAGCATGCTAATGACAAAGATGAGTGTGCAGGCAGCTGAAGGAGAGGCTTCCCAGAGGGGAAATTTAAAACTGTTTGGAAAAGTCAATTACAAAGAAAACAGTTTGGTAGTATTGTGGCTGGCTTAGTGCATTTGTTACAGGACATTTGCTAGGCAGGGTGGTTGAAGAGTAAATATTGAAGCAACCTTGTGAAAGAAAAGGTGTTTGCTCAGAAGATCCAGCTGCAAGGAGCTGCTCCATTTGCTAACCCATGACAGGCAGATTGGCAAGGAAGCAGGTAAAGCACATCATGCTATGCAGTTGCTAATGTTCTGCTTAGCAGGACCACATCCTTAGCAGTGTGCTCTTCTGGCCAAGAAAGCCAGTATTCTGCCGAGGTGCATTAAGAAGTGTGGCACCAGTAGGTTGTCCTTCCTCTTACTCTGCTCTATGGAGGCCACATCTGGAGTACTGAGCTCCTCCGTTCAAGAGGGGAAGACAACTACTGGATGAAGTCCAACAGAGGCTGCAAAGATGCTGAGGGGCCTGGAGCATCTCTTTGAGGAGAAAAGGTTGAAAGCCCTGGGGCTGTCAAGTCTGGAAAAGAGCAGAATGAGAGGGGATATTCACAGTGCTAAGCAAGAGCTAAAGGGTGGGGAGCAAGACGATGGGCAGGGCCCTTTTCAGTGTTGCCCAGTGATGGGAGAAAGGGAAACAGGCACAAATTGGAATGCTGAAGGTTCCACCTAAACATGCAGAAGAATTTTTGAAGTGTGAGGGTGCTGGAGCCCTGGAGCAGGCTGCCCAGAGAGGTTGTGGGGTCTCCTTCTCTGGAGAGATTCCAGACCCAACTGGCCATTGTGATCCTGGGCAAGCTGCTGTGGGTGACCCTGCCTTAGCAGGGGGGTTGGACTGAATGCTCCCAAGAGGGGACCATGCTGGGATTCTGTGTTACTCATACTAACATTAAGCCTGAATCCATTTGCACCACTGCCTGCCTGCAGCTACTCAAGGGCCTTAGCAGCTTTTAGGAGTAAATGTTGTCCCAAGGCCTATATAGAAAAGAAGATTAAATTGACCCTTTTTACAGACATAACCACTTCATTACAGACACTGTATTGTCCAGTGGTTGGGTGTTGTAGAGTCTGGAGGATATAAAATTATCTTCTTTTGTCTGCTGACGCATTTTTATATCCTACTTGGTAGATAAGAGTTACTGTGTGAAGCATGAGGGATGCACAAAAAAATCAGAGTGCCTAACAATGTTGGCTATGATGAGAAAGATGAGTGGTTGAGTGAATAGCTTAATTTCCTATGGATCTGTGGGATATCTTTGTCTGAAGACACAGGGCTCTTTTAATCTCTCTCTAACCTGAATTAATTCACTTCTTCCTCAATAACAGTACTAATAGGTTCTGGCTACTCTATTTTCATTAAACTAATAGGAATTTGATCTGCTTGAAAGTGCTCTCTCTTTGCCAGATTTTGCTGAAATTATCCAAGCAGTTCAAAAGTTATTAGGGCAGAACACACAATATGCAAATGTTAACCAAAAAAAAAGTCCACAGTCACAGTAAGGATTCTGGAAAAACTCTTCTGTGATCAGTATCAATTAAATGGCAAATCCTCCCTCTTTTGCATATGTCAGAATCCACTTAGGAGACTGGAAAACAGCAGCACAGGAAAATGAAATCCAATAATAGTTCCATAATATTGGCAATTAAAAAAAACTTGATATGCAGGCCAAGGGAGATTAGGAAGAGCACAATGGCTGCACAATCATGGAACAGACACAACCCCTTTGTCCTGGTTTGAGCTGGACCAGAACTGATTCTGCTCAGTGCTGTGACTTTTCAGCTCAGACTGTGCTCAGTGAGGCACTTCTGCAGTCCAGAGCAGGTTTGCACAGCCAGGGTGTGCTGCTAGCAGGGAACATAATGGGGAGAGTTCCTGCCAGGGGCTGGACTGGAGAAAGGTTCTGGCTTGAACTCGTTCCTGAGCAGACCAAGGACACTGCCACAGCTTGTCTCCCATGTTGGGGGTGTGCTAAGTCAAAGACCACACTTTTGTGGAGGAGTGGACAGGACAGGTGACCTAAAATGGCCCAAGAAGGGATTGCATTCCACTGTTGTCATCTTCAGGAGCAAGCTGAGGGATCAGCAGGGTTAAGCCTCTTCCTCAATGGTCAATGTCCCAGGAGGACTCTGTCCATTCTGCCTTTGATCTCAATCCATGTGTTCCTGAATCCAGTTCCCAACTGCTGCTGAGTCCAGCCTGGGACTTCCCCGTTGCCTGCCCTTGTCATCAGTGATGTTGGTGACATCATTGCCATCAGGGCTTGGGTTCTGTATTGGTTTGTGTCTCTTTTTGCTGGATTGTTCTTCTTTCCATCCCAACTGGTTTAGTTTCTTTCCCACCCCATCAGTCTCTCTTCCTTCTTCCCTTCCTCTTCCCTTTGGAAATGCAGAGGGGTTCATGGAGAGTCTCTGGCATTGTCTAGTGCCCAGCTCAGCCGTGACCCTTGACATGCTTCAAGTCAACTAAAATATAAACAATACTAAAATCCAGATCTGATAATTTTTAGGAGCAATGTTATTTATCAATAAGTACCAGATGTATGATGCAGATAAGGTACTCAATTTACCAAGATGGCCACATAGTTGCTGTCTAGAAGAGATACCTGATTGTCAGTGGACCACTTTCGAAGGAGGTTTGGTTTCCATACAGATGCATTAGATGCTGCCTGGCTGCTGACAGGGGAGCTTTTCATTAGTGATATCTGGAGGAGGGAATGGTGGGTTAGTAAGTAACTGGAAAATCTATGAGACAGCTGTGAAAACCTCCTAGATAGGTGGGTTTGGGTGGGATTTTATATGTCAAATTGTTTTTTGAGTCACAGATTTCACTCTGAGAAAACATATTTCAGTGTGTGTGGACTAATTCCTTTCCGTCCTGCTGTTCCTGCCAGCATCAGCACTGGAGAAAAGCAAAGGGAAGATAAAGAAGTAACAGATGGGAGTGAGAGTATAGAAGGGTTGGTTATTGTTTGAGGGTCTCCTTCTTGTGTTTTCCATTTAAGCAGGGAAGAGGTTTATTCCCTCAGAAACATAACCTGTAGCACTGGAGCCTAAGCATGGTGCCCCTGCCATTCCTTTGTCCCCACTGGGACAGAGTCTCACACAATTACATTCTCAGGGATACATCTTTTGGTAGGTCAATAAAGAAACATGGATATCTCTTCTCTACTGTGCTGAAGCTTCAACAACTGTGGGATCATAAAATGGAGCTTTAATTGCCTAGATGTGTGCAAATCAAGGTGGGGAAAAAAGCAACTTCCAGCAAGTAGCTACAAAAATTACTATTCTTTAGAAGTTCTGTCCCTCTTGTGAATGCAAAGACCAGGCTCTTGCCGTAAATCTAAAATCACAGGGGCAAAAGACAACCCTAGGAAGGCAACTTTCACCATGGCACCATTTTTTCACCATGGTTTTGGTTGGAAAAATCTTTAAGATCATCAAGTCCAACCATTGACCTAACACTGCTCCATCACTAAACCATGTCCCCAAGTGCCATATCCACATGTTTCTTGAACGCTTCCAGGGATGGTGACTCCACCATCTCCCTGGGCAGCCTGTTCCAATACCTGATCACTCTTGCAGCAAAGAAATTTTTCCTAATATTGAACCTAGACCTCCTCTGGTGCAACTTGAGGCCATTGTCCTGTTGCTAGTTACTTGAGAGAAGAGACTGACCTCACTGCAACCTCCTTTCAGGAAGTTGTAGAGAGCCACAAGATCTTCCCTCAGATTCGTTTTCTCCAGACTAAACAATTCCAGGTCTCTTAACTACTCCTCAACAAACCTGTTCTCCAGACTTTTCACCAACTTCATTACCCTTCTCTGGACACATTCCAGCACCACAATGTCTTTCATGTAGTGAGGGCCCCAAAACTGAATCCACTCTCAAACACTGTCCTTAACAGTGCTGCATGCAGGGCAACAACCTCTTCCCTGGTCCTGCTTGCTGCACTGTTCCTGACACAAGCCAGGATGCTGTTGACCTTCTTGGCCACCAGGGCACATGATGGTTCATGCTCATACAGCTGTCAACGAGCATGCCCAGGTCCTTTTCTGTCAGGAAGTTTCCAGCCCCAAGCCTGGCATGTTCATGGGGTTGTTGTGACCCAAGTGCAGGAGACGGCACTTGACCTTGTTGAACCTCATACAACCGACTTTGGCACATCAATTCAGCCTATTCAGGTCCTTTTGCAGAGCCTTCCTACCACTGAGCAGATCAACACTTGTGCTCAATTTTGTGTCATCTGCAAACTTATTGAGGGAGTACTCAGTTCCTTCATCCAGATTAATTATTTTTCCTTCTTTCCATATTTCTTCCTCCACCCATTCTCCATTCTCCATTCTCTCTTCCTCAGTCTTGGCATTCCTATTTTCATAATTAGCCAGTTTTGTTCATTGAAATTTTGTCTGTCCCAGTGTTTCACAGTGCATTGACCCATCCTACAGCAGTGCTTGAAATTAAAGATCATTAAAATTAATAATCTTAGTTTTGTGGAGATTAAAGATCAAGACAGGTTAAATAAGGCAGCTATGATGACTAATTGTACTTTCAGGGGCAATGTAGAATCATAGAATCAACCAGGTTGGAAGAGACCTCCAAGATCATCCAGTCCAACCTAGCACCCAGCCCTGTCTAATCAACTAGACCATGGCACTAAGTGCCTCATCCAGTCTTATTTTGAACATCTCCAGGGACAGTGACACCACCACCTCCCTGGGCAGCCCATTCCAATGGCAAATCACTCTCTCTGGGAAGAACTTCCTCCTAACATCCAGCCTATGCCCCAGTATACTAAGGAGCCAAAATGCAACCCTACCATCCACCTTTTGTGCTTGCTCTAAAGTTTTCATCACTGAAGGGCGAGGAAGTTCTCAATCAGAAGACAGTTTTTTTCCAAACCAGGGACTTGTCAAGATTGGATGAGAAGTTACCTGCTGGTTTTTAGAGTGTGCTGGTGTTCATGCAGATTGCAGGAGTTGAACAGCACTGGAATCTGTTCAGCAAGATGCCTGGGATTTTATGGATTCGTTTAGCCTCTCTCTTGTCAGGCTGGCATCAGCTTTTATTTCAAACAGAAATCTCCTGAACAGGAGAAACTATAAGAGAAGATACCCATGGAAATCACAGGATCAGTGAGAACCATGTAAACACTAAGGTTGGAAAATACCTTTCAGATCATCAAGTCCAACCTCTTAAGACCATCGAGTCCAATCTCAGGTAGTTAAAGATAACAGATACAGACCTGTTGATCCACTCATGATATCACTCTTGTTAGAAGGCAACTTGTCCTAACCTGCACAGCAGGTTGAAGCTGAGGAAGAAACCTCCAATAAATTAGCAGAAACTCAGAAACTTTATTGCATAGGTGAATGGAGTGGAGGCAATGCAGAAGGTGCAGCTAAACAGTTCCTACTCTTCTTTCCCAAGTCCCTGCTGAGGGAAATTTTGGCTCCATCTTTCTCTTTCCTGAGTAGATAAGCTGTCAAAGAAAGAATTAAATGTCAACTGATTGATCACGGAATAGTTAAGTGGAAGTAGCAAGATGAAATAGTAGGGAGCCTTTGGGAAAGATTAAATCATGGAATCCTAGAATAGCTCCAATTGGACGTGACCTCAGAGATCATCAGCTGGAAAGGGAGACCTCTCAACTAGTCATATCTGCCCAAGGCCTCACCTAACCTGGCTTGAAACAACTCCAAGGAGGGAGCATCCCCAACCTCTTCTTGAGTTTCACCACCCTTGGACCGAAGAACTTCTTCCTAAGATCCAGTCTAAATCTTTTCTCCCTCAACTTCAAACCATTCCCCCTTGTCATGTCTGTAAACACCTTATGAAAAGTCCCTCTCCAGTCTTTGTGTAAACTCCCTTCGTGCAGCTCAAAAGTCCTGGCAGAGTGTTCTCCAGACTGAACAACCCCATCTCTCTCAGTCTGTCCTCATAGCAGAGGATCATCTTTGTGGCCCTCCTCTGGATGGAGTGGGCAGGAACATTCTGTGTGAGAAAAAGAAAGAAAAAGAAGAAAATTCCATCCCAGTCTGAAATGTGAGATTATTTCAGGAAAAGCAGAGGAGTCTGTTAGTAGGTAGAGCCTGAAGTTCAAAGACTTTGTGTCTCTTCTCATCTGTACTTTGTCTCAGGCTATGACCTCTGACAAGTGACTTCAAGGGAGCCTGGCAAGCAGAGGGGAAGGGATCCTTCATGCTGCGATGGAGAATAGATTGGTGCTGCACCTGACATAGCAACGTCCGTCCTGGCCCATCTGACCCAGTATCTTTTCTTTTAAGTGGCCCTAAATAAAATCAGCAGGTGCCTCAAGAAGGGCAAAAGAGCATGTTAAGTGTGTAGTGCACTTCTGGCAGTTCTCTACAGCTTCCTGAAGTCTGCAGTTTAGGGATTTTCTACACCTAGTGTGTTGGATTGCATCCCAAGGGAAAATGAGGTACATGCAAATAACAGTGGAACCAAATCAACCTTGTATGTGGAAACCTGTGGAAATGAAAGGTGAGAAGATGGCTCTAAGCTAACTTGCTGAAGGATAGCTCAGGTTAGTTTAAATAAATCACACCACACCCTATCTGTGTTGCAGAAAACAGGACAAAAAGTGCACTGAGGCACCAGGCACTGCTTTGTTCCAGAGGCAGATGTGAAAGAAGGATTCTAGGTGCTAACTTTTCCGGATTCAGATCAACATAGATAGGAACCATTTAGATCTGCAAGGCTTGATGGCATTTTGCTCTCTAACTAGAGCCTAATCCCTCACTAAGAGGTCCCAATCTAACAGAATCCTGTTGCTGCACACTCCAGAATGTCAGATGCGGTGGCCCTGATACACTTCTCTGCTGCACCTTCTCGCTCTGTCACACCATCTGTGCCAGGTGGCATGGACAGGGTTGAACAACAGCCTCGTGCTGCTCTGCTCTGGTGCTGCTTCAAAGGCATCCTCTGTGCTGGGGGCTGGCATTTGTAGAGCAGTTGTCCGTTGTACTGGCCTTCTAGCTGGAAACAAGTGGTCCAACACAGATATCTTGTTCAGTCCACTTAGAAGAGCAATGAATCTTGGGGTGTGTTTCGTGATGAGACAAAGTCACCAGCACAGTGGTATCCAGACAGGGACACCCATCTGCTGTCTTTGAGTACCGGAGCTGGTAACAGAAACAAATCATCACATACCATCAGGGTGTTATGAACTGCAGAGTTTTGGGAGCTACTGGGTGAAACAGAGGGGTAAATGAAAGCTAGTGGATTTCAACATACTCATCAAGGACCTCAATGAAGGGATAGAGTTTATCCTCAGCCAGTTTGCTGATGACACAAAACTGGGAAGGGTGCCTGACACACCGTCAGGCTGTGCTGTCATCCAAAAAGATCTGGACAGGCTGGAGAGTTGGGCAGAGAGTAACTTGAGCGAGTTCAACAAGGTATTGCACTTACAAAGCAATAACTGCATCTATCAGTACAGGTTGGGAGGGTGACCTGCTGGAAAGCAGCTGTGTGGAAAAAGACTAGGAGTCCTGGTGGACAACAGGATGACCCTGAGCCAGCAATGTGCATTCATGGCCAAAGCCAATGTCATCCTGGGGTTTATTAAGGTGAGGGTGTTCACCAGGTGGAGGGAGGTTCTTCTCCCCATCTCCTCTGCCCTGGACAGGTCATGCCTGAACTATACAGTTCTGGGCTCCCCAGTTCAAGAAGTACAGGGAAGTGCTTGAGGGAGTACAGCAAAGAGCTACAAAGATGATTAGGGGACTGGAACATTTCTCCTATGAAGAAAGGCTGAGGGACTTGGGACTGTTTAGTTGGAGAAAAGAAGACTTGAGAGGGGATCTGATCTGTGCTTACAAATACTTAAAGGGTGAGTGTCAGGACTTTGGGGACAGTCTTTTATCAGTGGCACCCAGTGGCAGAGACACAAACATGAATGTAGGAAGTTCCATCTGGACATGAAGGCAAGACGCAAGGGAGAACTACTTTACTTTGAGAGTGGTGGAGCACTGGACCAAACTGTCCAGAGAGGTAGTAGAGTCTCCGTCTTTGGTAACATTCAAAACCCACTCAGATGCCATCCTGTGCAACCTGCTGTGGGTGAACCTGCTCTGCTGGTGGGGTTGGACTCAGTGATCTCCAGAGGTCCCTTCCAAACCCTGTCATTCTGTGACTCTGTGTTGTAAAGTGCAGAGGGTTGGGAAGTTTTAATAACTTATAAAAAATGGTACATTTCACATTTTGATGCTCAGAATATTGAGAAGGGGAAAAAAAAGGGGGGGGGAGGTAGGAAATAATCTTAGCATGGTGCTGTCAGTGAGGAAAACATCCCTCAAACCAAATTCCATGCACTCCTGAACCACAGCAAGACACCATTGTGGAAAACCTCATCATCTTTTCCACAACTGATTTAACCTCACAGAAATGCACCAATGTTACTTTCTGCAAGGGATGTCACTACACCAAAAAGTAACTTCCACCTAGTGCTGACTGCAGGGCATTTGAACAAGATGACCTTTGTGGGTCCCTTCCAACCCAATGCAATCTGTGAATCTGTAATTAGCAATGAAAATTGCAAGCTTGGAGAATCAGTCAGCAGAGAGAAAGTGGTAGTTTTTCTGGTTATTAACAGAACTTTTAGCAAAGTATATTAAGAGAATAAATATCTGATCTCTGCTGTCACACCCCAGCCAGATTTTGACTCAATTACTCCTATCTCACTGCATCTGAATGCTTTTCTGTTCCTGTTATCTCTGAAGACACTCACACATACGAACACCCCCCACACCTCTGGATTGCAGATGGAAGTGTCCACAAGGAAAAGCAGATGCTCCTGTGGTTGACAGAAAGCCCTGAAGACTGTCTGCTCCATAGAAACAAAGCCAGAGTTGTCATGGGGCTGGTTTATTAGGCTGTTTTGCTCTGGCAGAAGGATTTTTGTATGACTCAAGGTCTGGTCTCATTGCAAAATAAGTAACAAGTCTTGCCTCCTATTCAATCTAATCTAATTTGTTGCAGAAAATTAGCAATATTAGCATAGCAACTGATTAATCAAGTGATTGAAACACAGTGTAAGATGGAATGAAAAAGCAGCACTGCCATTCCAGAGTAGTAAATCTCGTCCTGCACTGAGGTTTGCTTAAAATCAGACAGAGAACTAAAACTAACACCCAGGTGACTGCATGCTCTGGAGACGTTAGATTTTGCTGTGTCTGGGGATTATTCCAAATCCTGTATTTGTTTGTAGTTCCTCTTTACCATTTATTCATAGCCTTTTCATGTCAGGGATATGAAGTACACCTAATCACACCAGAAGTGATGCCATTTGCCAGCATTACAGAGCCAGGGCTCTTCAAAAAGTCCAATAGAAGACCTCAGAGGTTTTGGGACGTTTGGGTTTGGTTTGGGTCTTTTTGTTATTAATCAGTAGGATTTTGATCCTCACTGTAGTGAGTGCTCATCAAACTCTTTGTCCTTTTTAACACTGGCCTGTGGCACATCCCTTTGTCTGTGATGCTAACACCCAAACCAACAGGGCTGATCAGGTATGGGGAATTCATAGGTTCACAGAATGGTTTAGGTTGGAAGGGACCTTGAGGATCATCTAGTTCCAAACCCCCTGCCCAGAAGAGGACACAGTACTCCAGATATGGCCTCACTAGGACAGAATCCACAAGAAGGGTTGGATGGAGGAACCCAGGAACTACAGACCTGTCAGCCTGACCTCAGTGCCAGGGAAACTGATGGAGCAGATTATCTTGGGGGCAATAACTGTGCACCTGAGGGATGGCAAAGGGCTCAGGTCCAGCCAACATGGATTCAGGAAGGGCAGATCCTGCCTCTCCAACCTGATCTCCTTCTATGATCAGGTGACCCGCTTGGTGGATGTGGGGAGGCCTGTGGATGTGGTCTATCTGGACTTCAGCAAGGCCTTTGACACTGTCCCCCACAGCAAACTGCTGGCTAAGATGTCAGCCCACGGTTTGGATGGCAACACTCTGTGCTGGGTTAGGAACTGGCTGGAGGGCCGAGCCCAGAGAGTGGTGGTGAATGGTGTCACATCCAGCTGGCGGCCAGTCACTAGTGGTGTCCCTCAGGGATCAGTGCTGGGCCCCATCCTCTTTAACATCTTCATAGATGATCTGGATGAGGGCATGGAGTCAGTCATCAGCAAGTTTGCAGATGACACCAAGCTGGGGGCAGATGTGGCTGGGTTGGAGGGCAGAAGGGCTCTGCAGCGGGACCTTGACCGCCTGGACAGATGGGCAGAGTCCAATGGGATGGCATTCAATGGCTCCAAGTGCAGGGTGCTGCACTTTGGCCACAACAACCCCATGCAGAGATACAGGCTGGGGTCGGAGTGGCTGGAGAGCAGCCAGACAGAGAGGGATCTGGGGGTGCTGATTGATACCCGCCTGAACATGAGCCAGCAGTGTGCCCAGGTGGCCAAGAGAGCCAGTGGCATCCTGGCCTGCATCAGGAATGGTGTGGCCAGCAGGAGCAGGGAGGTCATTCTGCCCCTGTACTCTGCACTGGTTAGACCACACCTTGAGTACTGTGTTCAGTTCTGGGCCCCCCAGTTTAGAAGGGACATTGAGATGCTTGAGCGTGTCCAGAGAAGGGCGACGAGGCTGGTGAGAGGCCTCGAGCACAGCCCTACGAGGAGAGGCTGAGGGAGCTGGGATTGTTTAGCCTGGAGAAGAGGAGGCTCAGGGGTGACCTTATTGCTGTCTACAACTACCTGAGGGGTGGTTGTGGCCAGGGGGAGGTTGCTCTCTTCTCTCAGGTGGCCAGCGCCAGAATGAGAGGACACAGCCTCAGGCTGTGCCGGGGGAAGTTTAGGCTCGAGGTGAGGAGAAAGTTCTTCACTGAGAGAGTCATTGGCCACTGGAATGGGCTGCCCAGGGAGGTGGTGGAGTCGCCGCCCCTGGGGCTGTTCAAGGCAGGATTGGACGTGGCACTTGGTGCCATGGTCCAGCTTTGAGCTCTGTGGTAATGGCTTGGACTTGATGATCTACGAGATCTATTCCAACCTTGGTGATACTGTGATACAGTGAATAGAAGGCCAGGAGTACTGTCCTTGAGCTGCTGGTCACATTTAATGCACCCCAGAAGACCATTGGCTTTCATGGTCACAAGGGCACGTTGCTGGCCCACGGTGAACTTCTTGTCCACCAGCACTCCCAAGTCCTTCTCCGCAGAGCTGCTTTCCAGCAGGTCAATCCTCAGCCTGTATTGGTGCAGGGGGTTATTCCTCCACAGCTGCAGGATTCTCCCTTTGCCCTTGTTGAAATTCAGAAGGTTCCCCTCTGCCAAACTATCCAGCCCCTTCCAAGACTCCTCTCTTCCACAATGCCTCTTTCAAGGCAGAAAGTTTTCATGCTATGCACCAAATCCACACAATCATCCTTCTACTTAGTAATGTTTTCTGTGCATGTGCCAACAAAAATCCAACAAACCAACGTGCTTCTTTTCAGTTGTTCACTTACCCACCTTTGATAATTCCATGGGAAAGCAGGCCAGACTCTGCTGTGTATGAAGAGAAAGGAAATCTTCTGTGAGTCACTAAACAGAGCCTTGCAGAAGTGTGGCAGCAGGAATTTCTTGGGGATCACCTGCAAAGTCTGAAGGAAAATAGTGGCTTGCATTTGTAGCAAAGTCTGTATTCTGTAAAGGGTGGCATTTGCATTTCACTGGGTTATTCTCAAAAGGCTTTTCTTTAAATGACTTCACAGATTTGTGGAGAAATGTATCCAGAGCTGCCTGCTAGCTCGGTTTGCAGTCCCACAGTGGGAATGGAGTGGCATTGTCATGTGGAAAAGGAACAGAAGAGCAATTGGAGGAGATGAGCTTCCTTCTGAGAGACACCTTTGGAAAGTGGTAGCTCTCCCAAAGACTGGTCTGTTCCTCAGCAGTAACTATGCATTAAGTGCTAGGAGGAAAAAAAGTCCTCTTTCTACAGAAGACTGATTTCCTTTGCTGAAAAAAAAACCAGAAATTTGAAGTACAGGGAAAATAGAGAATGATGAGGAAAACCATCTCACTACTACAGTGCCATTTAAACCACACAGTCCTGCCTAGGCTTGTGCATTGTACTAAATCTCTCTGCTGTTATCATAAATAATGCAAGAGGCTGTACATTTGCACGGTGGTGCAGCCCACTCAGCAGGTGACTGGAGACCAATCTACTCAAGGTATTTGAATGACTTCATCTTCTGAAGTTTTGCATGAGAATTTATGGCTAGAACCACGAGGCTGAGAAAAGCATACCCTGTGGGTACAGATAGTTGATCATTTGATGCAGGAATGCCTTTTGTTTTGATAATAATGAAGTCAATTTGATTTTCAAAGCTTAGTGAAAATAAAAAGTATGTGCAGAAAGTGACTTTTTTAATGTTCATGACCATAGTGCAATTACTATTTGGTTAAAAAGACAAACTATCAGCATCACATTACAGGCACTGGATAGAATTACAGAACAGTAAGGGTTGGAAGGCACCTCTGGAGATGACCAATTCCAATCAGTCCCCTTGCTAATGCAACTGAGATTAGGTTGCCCAGGATCACAATGTCCAGGTAGGTTTTGAAAGTTTCCAGAGAAAGAGACTTCACTACCTCTTTGGGCAGCCTGCTCCAGGGCTCACTCACAGTAAAGAAATTTCTCCTTAAGTTCAAGTGAATCCTCCTGTGTTCTAGTTTGTACTGTCTTTGTCATGGAGGGGCTGTAGGCCCGAAAATAGGCTTATTTCTATTCCTCGCTTTGCTTTTGCCCTGCCTGGACATGCTCGCATACCCCAGACAGAGGTAAACACGTTGAAGGCGCATGGGGGGACAATGGCCTTGGCGCCACTCTGTCTGGCTGCTCAGGGCCCACGGGGTAGTCACGCTGCATAAGCTCACGCGTTGGGCGTGTGGCTTGCTCCTGCTCTTCCCATATTTGGGGGTACAGGACCTGGGGACCTTTCCAAATATGGTATGTCCCTGCCTGACGACAGAAGCCTATTGGACAGTGCTATGGCCGACAAACCCATCCATCTCGGTACATTGCTTATAAATGGGGCAACTTAAGTAAACAAGGCACCCTCCTTTGCCTTTGGGATCCTCCTTTGCCTTTGGGACACCCCCTCCTTTGCCTTTGGGACACCACCTTCCTTTGCCTTCGGGATCTTCTTTTTGCCTTTGGCTTTTGCCTGTTGCCTCCTGTTTTCGGCTTTCGCCACCTTTTCTGTTCTCCACCCGTCTGACTTCTGCCTGAGGCTACTGCCTTTGTCCCATGACGACCTGCAGTGATTCAGCCTGATCTTCTCAGGCAGCGCGCCCCAGAACCCGAAGAACTGTTATCCCCACGGGGATCAACTCCGTGACTGCCTTCACCTCATTTTGGGGACCACAGATACCAAAACCCTGATTTTGTGAGTACTCAAACTCTCTTATTCAAGCATCAAAGGAACCTAATTGACTCCACCAGTGGCACTTTCTGCCACAAGACTCTCTGATTTGAGCAATTGGAGCTTCTCTAAAACCTATACCAAATTGTTTAATTCAACTGTAAATAGACATTCTGTAGAGTGGTTTCACTAACAGTGTACAAAGGATTTGTGTGGGTTTATTGTATATAAGTTTGGGGAAATTTTTTTGTATCTATTAATAAATTATTTAATAACAATCAAATCGGCCTCAGATCTCCCCAAAATTTAATTAAACCCCTCTACAACAGTCTTGCCCCTTGTGCTGTCACTGGCCATCACTGAAATCAGCCCAGTGCCATCTTTATGACCTCCATACTTTAGATATTGATCAGGATTGAGAAGACTCCCTTTCAGGCTGCTCCTCTCCAGGCTAAACAGCCACAGGTCTCTCAGCCTCTCCTCATCAGAGAGATGCTTTAAGTCTCCTCAGCATCTTAGTTGCTCTCTATTGGACTCTGTCCAGTAGTTCACTGTTCTTTTGTATCTGGGGAGCCCAGAACTAGACTCCAGATGTGGCCTCACTGGGGCAGAGTAGAAGGGAAGAAGCTCCCCCAGTCTGCTGGCTACACTTTTCTTAATGCACCCCAGAATACTATTGGCCTTCCTGGCCACAGGGGGACAGTGCCGGCTCATGGGGATCTTGTCCATCAGCACTTCCAAGTCCTTACCCATGGAAAGCTCCAGCAGGAAAACCCCTCACCTGTACTGGTGCAGGGATTTATTCTTCCCCAGGTGGAGGGCAGTACACTTGCCATTGTTGAACCTCACGAAGATTACAGCACTGTTATCTCCTTATTCTTTGTACCTCTAACATCTTGCCAAAAACCATTTAGGGAAGTCAAATTGCCAGGTGGGATTTAGTTGGATTCATCAGTTCTGTGGAGCTGTGGATATCAAGCATTTAATTCAGTGAAAAGCTCTGCAGAGAAGCTCCAGGAAATCAGACAGCCCCACTTCTTGGGTTCTTCTTCCCATCTGCTGTGATGATTTGGGAGTTACCTGACCCCCACTCTTATGAAATCACCCAGAGTAGACTCATCTGGCTGGAAGTTAAGGAAACGAAGCTTTCTATTTACAGCTTAGTACAATATACAAGTAGATATTTACTATATATGCAGCTATATACAGAAATGTACAGGTTAAAAGCAACACAGAAACACAGCACCCCTCCCAGAAATCAGAGTCCCCAGGAGGGGCTCCAAACCACCTTTTCACGTCTCTACCTTATCCTAGAGTTTGCCTTACATGCAAAGTCAGTTTGGAGGATCAGCAAGGGAAGGAGCTAGAAGCAGAAGGACGCAGAACCAGCCCAGGGAGAAACACAGACTCTGGCAGAGACATACACACACGCACTGTCTTATCGATGATTCTTTTCTTGGTTTTATACATCTCAGCAAGCCTATGAGTGAAGTAAGCATCACCATTGTTTCCTTTTCACAGCTTAGAATCTATTTTTTCTCACTAAAATACTACAATTAGCCTCAAACTAGCACATCCACCCAGCCCTGGTAAGACCACGTCTGGAATATTGTATCCACTTCTGGGCATCTCTGTTCTAGAGGGACAGGGAACTATTTGAGAGAGTTCAGTGGAGAGTTATGAGGATGATGGATTAGAGCATCTGTTACAAAGACTGAGAGACCTGGGGCTGTTTAGTCTGGAGAATAAAAGGCTGAGAGGGAACTTTATCAATGTCTACAAATATCTGAAGAGTGGCTGTCAGGAGGATAGATCCAGGCTCTTTTTGGTGATACCCAGTGCTAGGACAAGGGGCAATGGATGTAAACCCAGTCACAGGAGGTTCCACGTTAACATGAGAAAAATATTCTTTACTGGGAGGGTGGTGAAGCCCTGGAGCAGGCTGCCCAGAGTGGTTGTGGAGTCTCCTCTGGAGAGATTCAAAACCCACCTGGACATGTTTCTCAGTAACCTGCCCCAAGTGGTTCTGCTTTACAGAGAGGTTGGACTCGATTTCTGGAGGTCCCTTCCAACCCCTAGTACTCTGTGATACTTTCACCTCGAAAGCTCTAAAGTTTAGAAAAGGGCTCTCTGAATCTTGCTTTTGAGCATCTACAAGTGGGGTATCTTCAAGAAGGATTGGAGTTATTTATCAGCCTTACCTGTAATACAGATCTTTGATATATAACAGCCCATGAACTTGGGCCTTTTTCTTCTCTTTGTTTCTAGTAGCACAAACTTGTTTAGAGATCATTTTGCATGTCATGGAAGCTCAGTAGATGAGTGACAGCACTGCTTGTAGAGCTTGTAAATTGAGAAAGTTAAAGCTTAGGATTGAAGGATAATTTATTTTTCAAAGAGAAATTCCACATTACAAATCAAAGAGCACTCATGTGAGGTACTAAAGACAAAGAATAAGCACTGAAAAAGGAATACTTGACAGTAGCTACACCCATAGTTCACCAAAGCCTAGCTTTTACTAAGTAGTATCAGCTCTATTATCAGTCTGTTAGGAATTACCAAAGAAAACCCAACCCAAAACCCCAGAGCATCAACGATAAAAGAGATCCATCTCTGCAGATAAGACAGCTTTCAAAAGAAGCTTTTTAACAGCTGTACTTTCCTGAATGGCTTCTATTTGCATGAGAAATGCATAGGTTGTGTTGGACTGGATCACAAAGCTGATTTCCTCCTTTCTCTTTGTCCTTCAGTCATGGTTAAATACAGCCCTTGCAGTTACCCTGACCCACCAGGGCTTTCAGAAGGAAAGAACAAGGACTCTTTCAGCAAACATCCACATCTGTGAAAGTTACCATCTTCAGAGGAAGAAAGATTTCCTAGTTTGTGACCTGATGCCACTAGTGTGTTCCCAACAACTTCTCTGTCGTGGTCCCTTAACAGAAGCAGCGTTTTTAAAGATTTAAACAATGGCAAACACTTTTGTCTGGTCATAGTAGCTTTAATGTGTCTCATATCATGTGAGCAATGAGGACTCAAAAACAAAAGCATGGAAGGCGTAACGAGAGAAAAATGTTCAGATCAGCAAAGAAGGACAGATATAACTCCTTGTTTCTAACATTTCCTGCCTTATGATCTGTGCTCATAACAAGGTATGAGGCTGTTCAGTCTGGAGAAGAGAAGGCTCTGAGGAGACCTTATTGTGTCTAATACCTGAAAGGAGGCTATGGCAAAGCTGCTGAGGGACTTTTTAGGATGTCGAGTAGTGATAGGACTTAGGGCAATGGAGCAAAACTAGAAGCGAGTAGATTCAGATTGGATGTTAGGAAGAAGTTCTTCACGATGTGGATGGTGAGACCCTGGAACAGGTTGCCCAAGGAGGTGGTGAAAGCCCCATCCACGTTGATCTTTAAGGCCAGGCTTGATGGGACTCTGAACAGCCTGATCAAGTGTCAGGTGTCCCTGCCCATGGTATGGGGATTGAAACTGCANGTTGAGAGCCCCTCCTGGGGACTCAGGCTTCTGGGAGGGGAGTTGTGTTTCTGTATTAACTTTTACCTTGTATATTTCTGTCTATAACTGTATATATACTGTAAATATCTGCTTGTATATTGAGCTAAGCTGTAAATATAAGCTTCTTTCATATTTCCAGAGCTGGCTAAGTCTGGTCTAGGTGATTTCCAAAGTGTGTGTGTGGGGCGGGGCGGGGGGTGAGGAACACCCTAACCATCACATCTGTGATTCTAGGTACAAGTGCAATAAGCAGTCAAGTAAAGACCTCATCTTCCATGGTGAATTCAAACTGGTTTCTTTTTTCTTCCAGGGTCCAGGAAGAAGTTGATATCGCTTCAGACCACTCCCATAGAGGTAGGTATTGACTACTGTGTGTTTTAGAAGGGTTTAGAAACTAGTGAACACATTGCTAGGAATGTGACTCAGGCTTTCATGGTGTTTAATATAGACAGAAAATTGGGTTCTAAAAGTGCCTGTGTAATTTTTATGCCCTGGCTTTGTGCCAGAAGTAAAAGCTGGAATGTTTGACCATAAATGGACATAAATCCCAAATGCAGCAGCAGAGAGTGAGAATCCTGCTGAAAGAAGAAGGGAAAACAGTGAGTGGGTTAAAAATGCCTGTTGAGGAGGGAAAAGATATCTGTCTGATAGTTCAATGGTATGTGTGCTGGGAAGCCTGAACCACCTCCAACAGCACTACCGATGAGATAAAAGTGTTCTTTTTCTTGAGTTCAATGAAGGCAAAAACCCACAACTTGCTATGCAGACTAAAAACCTTTTGTTAAAGCAGGAAATAAAAAGGGGAAAAAAAAAAACCCAACTCCAAAATTACCTTTCCCCAAAGTCACTGGTGATTTGAAGAGTGTGTCTGGCTTTATAAGCAGAATAAACCCAAAATGAACATTTCTGATTATGTGGTTCAATTAGGAAAATTAACAGAGCATCACCAGCTTGGAGGGAGTTGAAATGGTGCATGAAGAGCCTCAGCAGTGTGTTGTATGCAGAAGGAAGCAATCCAAAAATGCTTGGTTACTGGGGCTTTTTATACCCTATAGTGGTCCCTAGAATTTCATATTTGAGGGAAAAGAGCTTCTTAGCATGCTAGAGAGCTGCAACTACACCGTACAATCAGCTCAGCAAATTAACCAGGGGTCGAGGCATGAGCCCAAAATGGGTGGACTCATGTTTTACTCCATGTTTTACTTGAGAGATGTAGAAATTTGTTGAAGTGAAGCTTTGTGGCAACACTTTCCATGAGACCACTTCGGTCTCGTAGCATTTTAGTACTTGCATTTCTCAGCCAGCCAGAACAAAATGCAGCTACTCCAATAAAATTAACAACCAACTTCATTAACCAACCATCTTTGTGGACATGGCAGTTCAGGACATGGTTTAATGGCCATGATGGTGTTAGGTTGACTGTTGGACTCGATGATCTTAGAGGGCTTTTCCAACTGAAATGCTTCTACAATTTTAACCTAAAACATGTTTGTGTTCACGTTAGTACTTGCCAAGAAGCAGATTGTTCTGTCCTGGGATAAGAGATTGACTTCACAAATTCACAGATGGCAGGGGGTTGGAAGGGACCCTCAGAGGTCATTTTGTCCAACCTCTCTATGCTCAGCAGAGACACCTCCAACTAGATCAGGCTGCCCAGGGCTACAGTCTCCACCTTTCTATATCCATGCTTGGTTCTTTCCATAACACTGACTGCCTGATGATGTCTGCCAAGCCAGATCCCACATGCAGTTGCTCCAGCAAGTCTCACTGCTTGGCACTTCTCACCTTCAATGTTCTTTATTCTGCGGATTTTCTTTGTTACCCAGACGTTGCCTAGTCTGTGGTCACTCCAAATCAGTTGTTGCACAAGAAACTGTCTCCCTTACCTACTCTAAGAGCTTTCTAGATGTACTTCGCTATCCCACCCACCCTTACCAGAGAATCAGAACCATCTTGATTGACAAAGATTTTTAAGATGGGGTTGTTTAGCCTGGAGAAAAGGAGGCTGAATAGAGACCTTCTTTTCTGGAGAAAAGAAGCTGGAGTACAAGAGCTAGGAGGAGCGGATGAGGGAGCTGGGGTTGTTCAGCCTGGAGAACAGGAGGCTCAGGGGAGACCTTATTACTCTCTACAACTACCTGAAAGGAAGTTGCAGCCAGCTGGGGGTTGGTTTCTTCTCACAGGAAACCAGTGACAGGAGGAAACAGTCTCAAGCTGTACCAGGGCAGGTTCAGGCTGGATATTAGTAAGAAGTTCTTCACAGAAAGAGTGATTGGCATTGGAATGGGCTGCCTGGGGAGGTGGTGGAGTCACCATCCCTGGGGGTGTTTGAGTAGCATGCAGACCTCACACTTGGGGACATGGTTCAGTGTTAAGCCTTCAGTGCTGGGTCAGAGGTTGGAATGGATGATCTTTGAGGTCTCATCCAACCAGATATATTCTGTGATTCTGTGAATCATTTTGCTATGGAAATATGCAGCTGAGGTAGAGCAAGTCTGTCAATAAAAAAGTTCTTCAGGGAATGCAAGCATCCTTCAGCAAAGGCAGGATATTTGTTTCACTGATACCAGCTTGTTTTCTGTTCAGTCTGGTTTGTGTTGTTCAAAGGAAAAGGGATAAGAAACATCTGGGGGGAAAGCACATCTTGGGGCTGACTTCAGGTGTTAAAGCTGCAGCTTTCTCCTGAAAGGCAGCTTCAAAATGATACCTGGTAAGTTCTGGTGGGGACCTTTGAGTTTATTTGCATGGGCTGAGGGAAGCCCTCAACCTGCAATTCTTTTTAACCATCAACTCTTTAGGTTCCAGCACATTGTTATGTTAAACCATCTCAGAAAGACAACATGTTGGGGAGGGAATAAGTCAGCTTCAAGTCCTTATTTCTCATTCCAGTTACAACATTGCAGTCTGAGAGGTGCTTTTCACAGATCTGTAGAACCCCAGTGTGGTAAGGATTGGAAGGAACCTCTGGAGACCATCGAGTTCAAACAGCCTGCACAAGCAGCTTCATCTAGGACAGATCACACAGGAACGGGTTTGGAAGGATTTTGAAAGTCTCCAGAGAAGAAGACTCCACAACCTCTCTGGGCAGCCTGGTCCAGTGCTGCAGCATGCTCATAGCAAAGCAATTTTTCTTCACTTTGAGGTGAAACTTTCTGGGTTCCAGTTAGTGTCCATTGCTCTTTGTCCTGTCAAAGAGCACTACTGAAAAGAAATTGTCCTCTTCTTCTTGACCTTCACCCTTCAGGTGTTTATAAACATCAAAAAGTTCCACTTTCACACTAAGCAGCCCCATGTCTCTCATCCTTTCCTCATCAGACAGATGTTCCAGTTCCTTAATCATTCTCACAGCCTCCACTGGACTCTCTCTAGTATTTCCCTGTCTCTCTTGAGCTGGAGCCCAGAACTGGACTTGTAGCAAATTTTTATTTGATGAAAGTTACTTTTAGAGGCCACATTTCAGTCCTTGCTTGAGAAATTTACACATTAAAGCAGGTCATGCTCAGAAAAGCTTAATGAAGAAACTCACAGACAACTTCTTATTCAATAGATAACTTGGTACAGGACCATTATTTCTACTTAAATGTAGCAAATTACTTCAGGCATCATTTTTGGTATGATGGTTTTTGTCACATGATCCCTGTGCTGCTCCTGAGCACACTGTTTCTTCTCCTCTACCTTCTTTAATAGCCACCCAGGGGGATTGTGGAACACTCTGATTATTTTCTCTGCATCTGGTCAAACTGGGCCTAAAAAAATAATTTATTGAAATACTTTTAGGATAGGTTTTTTTTTTGTTTGATTTCTTGGAGGTTTTTTTTCATCCAGCTTGACAAATATCTGTAAGAGGAATGTGACTTTTATTACCTCATACCTCATTCAGAATTGTCAGATCTCTTATGTGAACAAACTATTGCCCATGGATTCCTCTCAAAAGTTCCAGTTGTTCCTCCTGACTTCCTTAGTCAGGAGGCAAAAGCCTTTGATATGTGATAACCAGCCTCTTGGAGAACAAACTGGCTGTGTCCCAGTCAAGTGCACAGTTCATTTTAGCCTGTTGACTGTCACTAGAGCGGCATTAGACTTGATAATCTACAAGGTCTGTTCCAACTGAAACGATTCTGTGGTTCTATAACTGATTCAAATGCTCTCAGGAGCACACAGAGTGACAAATATCTGCAGAAGGAAAGCTTCACAGAATCCTGGCGTGGTGGTGGTTGGCAGGAACCTCTGGGCATCATCTAGTGCAGCCTCCCAGCTAAAGCAGGGTCACCCACAGCACGTTGCCCAGAAGTACAGTGTCCAGGTCAGTTTCAAAGTCTCCAAAGAAGGAGACTTCACAGCCTGCTCCAGGGCTTCAGCACTCTTGCAGCAAAGAATTTTTTCTGCATATTTAGGTGGAACTTTCTGGGTTTCAGTTTGTGCCTGTTGCCCCTTGTCCTGTCACTGAGCACCACTGAAAACAGGCCAACCTCATCCTCTTGCCTCATTGCTCTTTGGCTTTTCCTGAGCCTTGAGAAGATCCTCTCTCAGGCTGCTCCTCTCCGGGCTAAACAGTCCCAGGTCTCTCAGGCTTTCCTTCTCACAGATGTGCTCCAGACCCCTCAGCACATTTGTAGTCTGGATTCTCTCTGGTAGTTCCTCATCCCTCTTGAACTAGGGAATGCAGAGTGGACTCAGTACTTCAGATGTGGCCTCACTATGCACATTTCTTTCCACCACGCGAAAGTAAGAATTGCCAATGGGAAGGAGCAAGGCTTGAAAGGAGATGAGAAAGAGGAGCACAAGTCTGTATAATGTGCATACTGTGGGAAAGCAATAGAGAGATTCTTGACCAAAGGCTTAACATCCAGTGGTCCAAAGCCAATAAATCTTATCCACAGGGTTAGCAGAAATGTCTTCCCAGTGAGAAATAATTGACTCTGCCTCAGGGTAAAAGCTAAAAACCCTTTTCATCCCACACACAGCTGCAACCCAGGACTCTGGTGAGTCTTCTGTCACAATTCAGCTGAAGACTTTGATGTATCTTCCCATGCTCTAACCTCTGTCCTAATGAATTAATAATTAAAACACTTATAATGGGAATACTGAGTTAATTATGAGGCTACCAAAAGGATGAGGAAGAGTCTGATTAGTATAATCTCAGAAACAGTCACTGACATTTAATATGTGGTGTTCAGGCCCTGTGTGGTCCTTCTTTTCTTCCTTCAGAGGTTATTGTGCTTATATAATCAGGTCACAGCTCTTAAAGATAGTCCTGGGCAAAGTCATCTGGGTTGACCTGAGCCCACCAGGAAGGATCTGAGTCATTGCATCTAAGTTACTACAGTCCTCTAACTGTGAGCGTGGCTCGGCCTGATGTCAGTGACCAACCAGACAGTAAGAAGTGTGCCATGACAGAAAGTGACATGTCTGCATGTTTTTTGAACCACCACCACCACCTTCCTGGGCATCCTGTTTCAATGCCTGACCAGTCTTTCAGTGAAGAGGTTTCTCCTAATATTCAAACCTCCTCTGGTGCAACTTGAAGCATCCCATTGCTAGTTACTTGGGAGAAGAGACCAACAGCAAGCTCACTCCAGCCTCCTCCCAGGGAGTTGTAGAGAGCCATGAGGTGTCCCCTCAGCTTTCTCCAAACAAATCAACCCCAGTTCCCTCAACTGCTCTCCATCAGACCTGTTTCACCAGTTTTGTTGCCCTTCAGTGACTTTGCTCCATGTTTTCACCTTGAAGTGAAGCTGCCAAAGCTGCAGCCAGTATTCAAGATACAGCCTTACCAGTGCTTGGGCAGGCATGAAGGAACCATCCAGTGTCTCAGGTTGGTCTTTTTTAGGTGATGGTCAGTCTTTAGAAACCATCCAGTGTCACAGATTGGTCCCTTTTACTTGTCGTAAGTCCTTTCAGCCTGCTGAGCCTTACCTCCACATCTCTAACTCCTCATCAACCAGAAAATAAGGCAGTTAGGTGTTATTATACTATGGACAGAAGAACTGAGTGCACCCTCAGCAAGTTTGCAGATGACACCAAGCTGTGTGGCACAGCTGACTTGCTGGAGGGCAGGGATGCCATCCAGAGGGACCTGGACAGGCTGCAGAGGTGGGCCCAGGCCAACCTCATGACGTTTAACAAGGCCAAGTGTAAGGTCCTG
>WAAF01014446.1:14611-27101 GCA_013400475.1 Tricholaema leucomelas | reverse complement strand
AAAAAAAAATTCCATCCCTCACCTGAAAAATATTCCCCATGAAAATCAACACAACTGTTTTCTTCAAATGGGATTTCAATGGAATGGTTATCCCTCATTCTAACTACTGCATTTACATTTGGTTCACTTGGTCTCTGTTTCCCCTTCTAAACTGATCACCATCCCACACAACACAAGTATTTCCTTGAGTCGTGTATGGCACCCACGGATTCTTTACTCAGACCCTGGCATTCTGAAATGATTCTCAATAAAATTGTATAATGTTCTCACACTACTCCTTCACAGAATCACACAGAATTAACCAGGTTGGAAAAGACCTTCAAGATCATTGAGTCCAACCTATCACCTTCTAATTAACTAACCCATGGCACTAAGTGCCTCATCCAGTCTCCTCTTGAACACTTCCAGGAATGGTGATTTTATCACCTTCCCTGGCAGCCCATTCCAACGCCAATCACTCTTGCTGTGAAAAACTTTTTCCCAACATCCAGCCTAAACCTGCCCTGGTGCAGCTTGAGGCTGTGTTCTCTCGTTCTGTCACTGGTTTTCTATGCCTCCTAGCTCGTTCTTTTTTCAAATTATTAAACTGCTATTTCCTCCTTTGAAGTGTATCAGTTACTTTAGAAATAGTTGTATATGTAAGCCAGAGCTGAGTCCACTAGGACAGAATGATAGATAGATAGATAGATAGATAGATAGACAGACAGACAGACAATCACCAGTTGACTGAATGACTTGAAATGCATAACTGGTTGAACGGCTAAAACTCCTACCTCGGCTAGAACCATAGAATCATAGAATCACAGAATGGTTTAGGTTGGAAGGGACCTCAAAGGTCATCCAGTTCCAACTCCCCGCCATAGGCAGGGACACCTCACGCAAGGCCACATTCAACCTAGCCTTGAAATCAATATGAGCTGAAAACAGAGAAATGTTGAAAGAAACAGATATCAATGCTTTAAGCATGCTTAATCTCATCTACTATTGCCACTGACTTGTGTATTTTATTGAACTGCTCTTCCAGAGAGAGGATTTAAATGTAAAGATTCATTTTGCTGCAAAATTCTGGGCAATTCATCATTCTAGTAATCTGTATTAATTTAAAACTGCTGGATCCATTTACTACAATAAATTGTCTCTCGCTGATGAAATGAAATGTGTTTGGTCATGTTATCAACACCAGGATGTCTAAATTTTCTTTAAGTGCTTTCTATAAACTAAGGCAGGATCAAGTGGGGATTTTACAACTGATTTTGCACCAGATCCTTCACGGGTTAATAGGTTAGATTTGCTTTTATTTTTATGGCCATGTGTAGTTACAGGCAAATGTAACATACAGATGGGCCCCATCCTCTTTAACATCTTCATAAATGATCTGGATGAGGGTATCGAGTCAGTCATCAGCAAGTTTGCAGATGACACCAAGCTGGGGGCTGATGTGGCTGGGTTGGAGGGCAGAAGGGCTCTGCAGCGGGACCTTGACCGCCTGGACAGATGGGCAGAGTCCAAGGGGATGGCATTCAATGGCTCCAAGTGCCGAGTGCTGCACTTTGGCCACAACAACCCCATGCAGAGATACAGGCTGGGGTCGGAGTGGCTGGAGAGCAGCCAGACAGAGAGGGATCTGGGGGTGCTGATTGATACCCGCCTGAACATGAGCCAGCAGTGTGCCCAGGTGGCCAAGAGAGCCAATGGCATCCTGGCCTGCATCAGGAATGGTGTGGCCAGCAGGAGCAGGGAGGTCATTCTGCCCCTGTACTCTGCACTGGTTAGACCACACCTTGAGTACTGTGTTCAGTTCTGGGCCCCCCAGTTTAGAAGGGACATTGAGATGCTTGAGCGTGTCCAGAGAAGGGCAACGAGGCTGGTGAGAGGCCTCGAGCACAGCCCTACGAGGAGAGGCTGAGGGAGCTGGGATTGTTTAGCCTGGAGAAGAGGAGGCTCAGGGGAGACCTTATTGCTGTCTACAACTACCTGAGGGGTGGTTGTGGCCAGGGGGAGGTTGCTCTCTTCTCTCAGGTGGCCAGCGCCAGAACGAGAGGACACAGCCTCAGGCTGCGCCAGGGGAAGTTTAGGCTCGAGGTGAGGAGAAAGTTCTTCACTGAGAGAGTCATTGGCTACTGGAATGGGCTGCCCAGGGAGGTGGTGGAGTCGCCGTCCCTGGAGGTGTTCAAGGCAAGGTTGGACGTGGCACTTGGTGCCATGGTCTAGCCTTGAGCTTTGTGGTGAAGGGTTGGACTTGATGATCTGTGAGGTCTCTTCCAACCCTGATGATACTATGATACTATGATATGATACTATGACACTATGATATGGTACTATGACCTACATAGGAATCCTCTTCTCTTTCTAAATTATCCCTTGTCCTTCAGGATTACAAAAATTCACAATTAATTGGCTACCACAAGATGATACAGCTGGTTCCAGTAGGAATTACACTCAGTGGCATCTTTGCTAGTTCTACTTCAACAACTAATTACTGCAACAATTAGAAATATACACTGAGTAAAAAGGCTCTCGAAAGCTGGCTGCAGCCTTCAATACCTATGAAGGTTTTTACAGGTGACAGAAGCCTTTCAAATAACCGAAATCAGAGCTGACTGCTCACTTTTTGTCAGGAACCACACTAATGAGCTTTTGATGTCATTTCTGAGTGCACTCATACCCTCACTCTTAAAAAAAAACCCTGCTGCACTAAACCTCCTGTTCTAGTCTCTCCCACAACAGAATATAAATGACCCACCTTAGCCTGTTTTATCATTCAAACACTGAAGCTAAGTTGAAGTTCCAAAATCATATTTCATTATTTGTTTCACTCGGGAAATACTTAGACTGAGATTATTAATTACTACTATTTGTGCAGAACTCAAAAGTAAAATATTCCAGTGACATCAAAGAGCTTTGAACCAGGCCCAAAGGACTTAAATTGGATTTAATTTATTCCTGGACTTTTACTGACCCTCTGCACAGTGATGAATTTATCCTATCTTGAAATTACAAATTAAATAGGCCAAGGATGTATTTTTAATGGCTTTTTCAATTTGAAAACATAATGAAAAATGGCATCTATGTTTTGATCAATCATTTGGACATTTCTCTGAAATCCTTTCTGGGTCTGCACTATGCCCTATGTATTTTATTATTTTCTTGCATCAGTCAGCTACTTCTGAAGCAGTAGATGCTACTGAGCATTATATGCTGATTAAAGAATAGACATTCATTGTCATGCAGATGGCAACAACTTTAAATTTTAAGATTAGGCAAACTGATAAAAATAGCAGGGCATAATTCAGGAAACAATTATCCACCTTAGATGAGGGAGTTCTACAGACTTAATTAAAAAATGTACAGAATGCATTACTGTCAATTAGAGCACACCCTGTGCAATTCATTAAAGCCCTCTCCCCTGTGCAGAAGTGACAAACACTCCATTATGCACTGGAGAAATTAGGCAGAACACAAAGGGGTAATGCCAAATTAAAAAGGGACTGACCTGTTCACAGCACAAAATGATATTATTCAGAAATTAAGGAATCTGGACAAAAGTGATGAAACTGGAAGATAAAAAACTGTCTAAGGAGAGGTCTGATTTGTTTACAGAGCAGTTAGGATGGAGCTATACTATGGTAATTAAGCTATTATTCAATGCCAAAAAGAAAAAAAGAAGCAATTACTAAAGAGACCCTGCTGACACTTGGCCTAAAAAGATATATACCTGGGCAAAACAGGAAAAGGTGAAATAAACAGCAACCTAACTTTTGAAGAACTATTTTATTTAAATCTAAACAAACCTGTTTTCATTTGTCACTTTCATGATCTTCTGTGTATTCTTTTTGTACTAGACTTGAGTATGTCTCACAGTACTCATACATACAAAGAGATCATAGAATGGTTTGGGTTGGGAGGGAACTTTAAAGGTCATCTTGTCAAACCCCTATGCCTTTACTTAGTTTTGAGGTACCTTCTCCATTTCTTTATCTCTCTTTGATTAGCTTCATTTATTAGTACTGTTTTGAGACATAAATAGGGAAAAATAATAGATTAATATTCTAGGTCTCATTCATGTAGTCCTAGAAAACAGCTGCACTTTAGATAATCTGAGTTCCTTGATTCAGAAACAAAAACTCTGAAAGTGCAATGGAGTCCTCTCAGTAGATATCTTCTACCTGTGATAGCTAAACGCCAAGCAAACGGCCAGTTCCAATAAAAGTAGTCTCTTAATAGTAAAATGAGATGTTTCACTCTGACATGTTTACAAAGTCATTGTAATGTTAATCTAAATTTACACCAGCAGCTTCCAATTCAGCAACAACCTGCACACATCAAGCACAGCACTGAGGGGATGCTTTCTAGACAAAGCCAAAGTAAATCCCACATGAAAACCGTTTTCCAGTGCAGGAAACTCCTGATCTCAAGGCCTTACACTTCAAGCCTGCCTTTTGTAATCATCTACAACAAAATACCAAAATTAATGCTGATTGTTTATAATAATTTGCCTACTTTGGCTTCCACTTTAAAATATTATTTTGGCACTTTCTCTTCATTTTGCATTTCATTTTTTTTCTCCCAAAGCTATTTTAGTTTTTCAGTACTCCACTTGAACAAGCTCTAATTGAAAAATATTTCCCATCTACAGATTTACAGACAATCTGCTTAATTTTAGTTACAAACTCCAATGCACAGTTATATGAGCAAAAGATAAATGGTAAAGAAAATGCTTCCTAACTCGCTTGTTATGAGCAGACATGTTAGTTAAATTTCAATTGAAGAGTCAGTTTAATGAGTCAGGAATTGAGTAACTGTTACACCTAGGTGTAATCACATTCTTCTCTATCCTTTCTTTTTCTCTGACCTAGGCATGACTCAGATTTAACAAAAAAAATAGGAAAACTTCAGACTGCTCTTCTATAGCCCAAGAAAAGCTAAGGCTAAGCTACTTGATTAGCCCACATTAAGTAAGCACTTTAAAATGACTGCCTGACTGCTTGACATTTGACCAAGAGGAAAGTATATTGCTATGTTAAAAGTACATCAAAAGCAAAAGTATTACTTATTTTCTCACATTAGTTTTCCACTTGCAATATTGTGGTGGATGTCACATTGCAGCGTGTCAAAGATCAATACACAATTTAGAACAAGAGCAATCCGTTCCTTCATCTGCTGAAATAGAGTCATTCGGCATTCCAGGGCCACACGCAGCATTCCTAACGAAAGCGGTCCCACGTAACGCAAGTAAGTTAGGTCAGTTTTAATAAGCAAGGATTTATGAATAACTTCTTGAAAAGCTTCTCTCTGGTGAAACTTTACAAAATCCACAGTAGCTCCATTTTGTTACTATGTTCCAAAATCACTAAGAAGCTTCAAATTCACGTTCATACGATCACTATTCGTTCCAAAAAGAAATCCCTCAAAGTAACAAAACCACTGTTGCAAAAAAACCTATGAACACTTTCTCATGGCCGTGTCTGCTTTATTTACTATGTACAGAACACTATTTTGTTTTCCATCAACAGTGAATATTAATTCCCAAGTCTTGAGTTGAAGCTCAGCAACAGCCCTTGCAATAAAACCCTGGAAATTCTATCTACCTCGTTCCAAAAGCACCTCTTCTCCAGCCAGAAAGATGATTTTGTGCCCCTTTAGACCAGGACTCACAGCACCACTTTTGCTGTCCCTCCTTCACACTGGTGTCCTTTGTAAGGCACACAACCAGCGGAAGGTGTGGGTTTGCAATGACACGAGTCCCCTTTCCCGGTGGGGAAGTACCGAGTGCTGAAGGGTGCCCGATTTGCTACAACCTTGTCACGCCAAAGTATCACCCTACCGTACCGTGCTACCCCTCCCGCTAGCTGTTAGGTGTCACCTCTCCCCTGGGCGGGTTATCCCAATCCACCTACCGTTATGTTTTTCCAATTTGGCAGCCTTTTGATGACTTTAAATCGTCCGCGTTTACCCGCTGCCATTAACCCCCTTGCTCCACATGATGCTAACGCCCTGCCTGTGACTCGCTACGTGCCTCAGCGGAAAGGGCAGAGGATGACTCTGGCTGTGTCCCCCGAGGCTGGCCGGGTGACTCTGTTCCTCTTGTACTGCTGTGGGGTAGCTCTATCCCTCTTTCTCTCGTATTGGCGGGGGGTAACTCTGTCCTTCTTTCCCTCGGGGTTCACACAGCCTCGGGAGCTGGAGGCGCGGACCGTGCCCGCTCCCGGAACGCCAGCAGCCGGGAGGTCGGCGCCGCGGGGCCGGGTGGACGGTGTTGTGCTACGGGCGGCGTGTGACGACGAGCCGCCCGCCCTCTGCTCGCAACGCCAGCCCTGTCAGCACGGGTAATGGTTGTGTCGGCCGTGACTTGTGCTTGCTCTGCCAGATCCCTTCAAAGCAGAGCAGTTTTATTTCGCGGTAGACTCAGACTCACCTGCTACGGTGCAGAAGACCCGTGCTCCAGCGCTGCTGGCTGCCATAGCGGTGCACCACACAGCCGGGTCCCGCTGCTCCTCACTTCTGCCCTGGCTGTCACACAGGGCGCACCATCGCCCGCTGCCCGGCCTTCCGGGCCTGAGGTAACCCTCTTCACTCCTCAAACACTCCGAAGCTTCTGTATACTATATTCCTTAGGCCACATACCAGAGCTAAATGTCAGCCCCGGCAACTCTTCCCCTTACTCCTCATAGCACCGCATTTGCTAACACCTCTTTATCTTTGCACCTCTTTCTCAAACTCTTACACAACTTTGAAATTCCCGGGAGGCACAAAGCGATTTAAGAGGAACCTGCTAGCAACTTCCCTGAGCTTCTTGGTTCAGCTGGACTGCCTAGGGTCTACCCTTCCTTTGTAGTGATAGAACAAAGGGCAGCAGTTTGAAACTGGAGCAGGGTAGATTAAGGTTAGACATAAGGAGAAAGTTCTTTACAATGACAGTGGTAAGATACTGGAAGAGGTTGCCCAGGGATGCAGTTGAGGCCCTGGCCCTGGAGACATTCAAGATCAGACTTGCTGTGGCCCTGAGCAGCCTGATCTAGTTGGAGGTTTCCCGGCTCCCATGAGTGTGTTTGGACAACATGACCTTTGAGAGTCCCTTCCAACCTGATTCCATCTGTGAGTCTGTGAATGCTACAACACTACCTAATACGATAGGAAAACATTAGTAAATAATACAATTCAGTATCTCCTTGCATTCTGTGTCAGTAACCGGCGGGTATAATATAAAAATCCATACATAAGCCAGATATTTGCTGGGTTTGTCTAAGCTATGACAGTTTTCACAAGCTGTTTCTAATACTCTTTTCACACAGTAAGATCTTTACAATGTCTTAATCTTGCACAGACAGAGAAGTTGTGAGCATAACTATTTGTTAGAACAATAACTTTGTATACTAATAAAACACACTCTTTATGTCTTGCTAAATCCAGTGTGAAACATCTATTATTTGCTGAATCAAGTTACAATCAGTCAATTTTCATGTAAGCATTTAGAATTATAGGCAATTTAAAAGTAACAGTCAGTAAAAACCTTTAAGTTCATCAAACAGTTGCACTAGAGGTAGCAGTTTGCTTTAACCTCTTCAGTCTGCCCATCTCTCCTTTCAGATTTCTACTGCTGTACCTCGTAGGTTTTTCTCAAAGGAAAGCAGTTTTTACAGGTTTTTTTTGTCTCTCCAAACAACTGAGTGCAAGGGCATTATGTGGAAGCATGATTGTGTATCCTTCCACTCGTGTCAGAAGCAAAGTGATCAGTTTGATTAGGTACAATTATTCAACTTAGTAAATGCAACAACAGCATGGCGAGGGGGGCAGAAAGAAGGGCATGTCAGGATTTAAAATACAGTACGCTTGAGACCTCTACTTGAGCTCTGATGACAAGGACGTCATTGCAGGAATGAAGGAGTATCCACTTGGATTTGGAGCAGGAGAAAGAAGGAAGTGCAAAAGCATGGTGATGTTGCAAATACAGGAGTAGTAATTATTGCTCTGATGAGGCAAAAGCTATCAGAGACATCATGATTTCCATACACACATCTCATAGATCCAGAAATAAGACCACCATATTCAGTGAAGATATGCCCATTGTGACTTATTAAACAGAGACTATCTGCTATTTATTTTTGTTTATATCCAACACAGTTGCATAAGTCCTTCAGATTACTCAAAAGTATTTCTGCTTTATCAAGTTGCTGATCATAGCCTGCCAAAGAACCTGAACAGAGACACCTAATGTAGTGGATTTGTGTCATGCACCAAACTAACCCAGCAGCTGAGCCTCTGATTCAGCTCACCAAACTATCAGAAAGGTAACACAGCAGCAGAATCATAGAATCATAGAGTCATAAAATGGTTTAGATTGGGAAGGATCTCAAAGATTATCTAGTTCCAACCCCCTACCATAGGCAGGGACACTTCCCACTAGAACAGGATGTTCAAGGCCTCATCCAACCTAGCCTTGAACACCTCCAGGGAGGCAGCATCCACAACCTCCTTGGGCAACCTGTGCCAGTGTCTCACCACCCTCACTGGAAAGAACTTCTTCCTAACATCAGGTTTAAATCTCCCCTCTGCCACTTTAAACCCATTACCCCATGTACAGCATGATTTTTTTTTTTTACCCTTGCTAGAAAACAGTTAAGTTGCCAGTTAATCACCAAAACATATTAAACAATAACCATCTTGGTAATGTGGTTTTGTTTTGCATAGAGTAGCACTGGGCAGTAGTTATGCTGACCATATTGACCATTAAATGGATCTGGTTCTATTACGTAACACGTACAGTTTGGCTACTGGTGATTTTGATTCAGAAAATAACACAGTTCCTCTTGCAGACTATATTTGACCAGGTTAAATAGTATTCAAAAAGTAAAATGTGCTTCTTTTTCTCACATGTAGTGTGACCTATTTTATATTAAACTCAGAAAATTTAGATTTCACAAAGGATAGAATACAGGGCCCTAAATCAGTAGAATATGTACCAAAAAAAAAAAAAATCACATTTCATATTTATCAGGGAAAATTAGTTCTTCCTTATATGAAGATAGAACTTCTAAAAGGAATTAGGAAGTGTTATGGGAGAAATACTGTGAATGCATTAATTGAACACAAATTTGCCCTTTACTTCTTGACACTTCATTTGGAAAACACCAGGTAAGTGTTAATTAAGGTAACAAGTGACCCATACTTTTCATCTTTTGCTTTAATGACTGATGAGAATTTATGAACTTTAATACTGCTTCTTCAGTGAGGCAAAATTAAACACACAGGAAGAGAACACCACACACTTAATTTAAATAGTAAAACATTAAATATCACTTTTGGTTTCAACATATGCCTCAAAAACATTGGCAAAAATCAAGTCTGTTTCCACATGCTGGGAAGCAGCTGACAGTATGTCAGTTTTACAGAAGAACTGTCAGTTGACTACAGGTTATGGGAAAGACTGTTCTTACCAGAGGCAGGAATGCTCTGCATTATGTGTAGGAACTTACATATTCAGGATCATTTCTACTACAGAGGAATGTCTCCATTTATCTGGTTAAAGTTTCCATTAGAAAACAAAGTTCTACCTTTCTCCTAATCTGAATATTAAAATCAGAAAAAAATGAATGCTTGCTTATCACCTAAAAGGGTGCAGCTATTTCTGCATGAGCTTATTTATCTCAAGAAATGAGGGATGGGACTGAATTAGCCCTTTTGCAATCATAGCAATTTAGCTTTGTGCTTTCCTTAAAGAATCAAAAGCAAGACTTAGGTTGATAACAGGCATTATTATTTTTACAGCACTTCAAAACAGCAGTGTATCAGGTATGCTTTACTCGCTGGAAACATCAGGTATTTTTCCAGTGTTTGTATTACCTCAGCTGCATTTCTAAATACTGACATTTCTGGACTTTAGTAGAGCTTCAGGAGTGCAGGTGAGCTTTCTGAGCTTCAAGGAGTGCAGGTGGACCATTTTGCGAGCAGACCAGCATAAACTCAAAAATAAGCTTTTGTTTCCTCATGCAAAATTGCTTAGTAGTTATTGATTTACTGAGAATCATCACTGGCTCCTGTCCTGGAGTCCTGTATACCCCAAAATTCCTCTCCCTCTGTGGTTTGAATGGGAGAGGAAAAGGCGGGAAAAGACCTGTTTCCCCCCCAGTCTTGCAGGCGTGAAGGGGGTGGGGGGCAAGGAGCCCTTCCGGCACGAGGGGTGCCCTGTGCAGATGCCCACGCTGGAATTGGGCTGGGCATTGGCTGTAGTATTCGTGCCTTGGAAGTGGTAACTCAGCTCGTTGTCTACGAAGGGTGTGAATATTGGGGGAGTTCCCACCTTGGGGTTCCTGCCTTAGAGCTCTCCCCCACCTGGATAGCTTCTGCAGAAGGAGCCCCATGCGCTCCGAAGGACAAGCTCCTGAGGGACAGGGCCGTATCTGCTTTGGATGGCTTTACCATAAGCACCCCTTATGCAGGCTCAGTAGTCCTTAACGACCCTCAGACGAGCCAGGGGACAAGCATCTGGACCATCCTTTCAGCCAGCCTGACTCACCTGTGAGTAAACTTAATGGCTCAGCCTGATTCATAGTGGGGAATGCTATGTTTAATAGCTCAGCCTTTTCCAACTTCTGACTTCCAAAATAGTATCTTTATGGTATTCTTATAGATCTTCTCAACCTAACTGAATCTGCTAATTAAAACTAAATTATTTTCTGTTTATAGTTTTGGGGACAGTTTTTGGGAAAGTAAAATAACTCTATTTTTCTATAAATTCCTGACTCGGCCACATTAATTCCCTGCCTCCACAACAGCTCCTAAGTACCTCAAGCTAGTGCCTCACAGCAGAGCTTTTCATATCAAAATGCGTTATTTTAAGTGAGTTCCCACTAACCATTGTCCTCAAAATACATCCTACACTGTGCTTATCTTTTAATTTAAAAAAAGGGAACAACATTTGGGTTCCACTTTAGCTCTGAATTGTTTGAGTACAACACTGTCCAAAGGTACATTTAATGGTGCCCAGTTGCAGTGGAAAGATTCAAAGCTTCTGCCACATTTTTTGATGTGGAGAATTTCTTTGCAGCTTTTATTTATTTATTGAAGACAAAGGCAGGTGAGTAATTAAGAAAAAAAAAAAGGTAATAGGTTTGTAAACTTGAGTCACTTAACTGTAGGTAGAAATGGCCTCTTACCAGTAAGATCTTTTACACACTGCTGAGTGTGGGATGGCTGAAGCAGGAGGGTAGCCTTCATCTTGATGCAGTGAACATTAGTGTTGCCCATTGCCCTTTTCATAATGACCACTATGTAGATTAGCTCCAGGAAAACACAGTCACATCCAATATTAAACCATCATGGTCTACATTTACAAGTGATTTGGCAAACTTCTGGTCTCTCTAGACCTTTGCCTGAATTTCTTTGTGATTTGCATATTGCTAATCATTACATTCAGCCATGGAGGGTTTTTTTTTGTAATTAGTTCTTTAAAGTGCATCAGAGCTTTAGAAGACATTCATTTGATAGATTTCTAATTGCTTTTTATGTTGTCATCTTTATGACAAAGGAGCTTTATGATCTTGAACCTCTAAACCATTTTTTTTCTAGAACTTGATATTAAAGCTCTAAGAGGTGTGGTCAGCTTAAACAAGTCTAATTTGAAGGCACCTGAGGGCTTCCCAACACATCAGTTCAGTCTAACATTTTTAACCTCTTCAGTAACCACCAGGCTACACAGAAATATGACAAAGCACATCTTGCCCTTTGACAGTAAAGATGTGCTTCATATTTATTATTATCTATTAGCTGTAACAATAATTACCTGGGATTGCTCTGGGAAATTTATTACACATACTAGCAAAATTCATTGACAAACAGATTTTCTTCATACCCATATTAAGTGACCTTTCCTTGCACCAGTTGTCTGTCCATATGCCTGACAAGATTTTTTTTTTTCTTCTTCTGCAGCATTACCTCAGTTATTTGTGGGCTCTCCCCTCCACTGGTACTGAGTGGAGTCGTGTTACTTAGTTTTAATAAAAGGCTCCACAGGCCTTTGCTCCAGTACCACTAATCACTCTTGCCATTCTGCTTTCAACCTCTTTATTAACAAAGGCTGGGCTGACAATAGCAATTCAGTAGCACAGGAGATCAGTAGATCAAAGTAGATAAAAGCAGAATGTGCTGAGCACACTCCATCACCATCCTCACTTCAAAAGTTTCAGAGCTGCACTTTAGATTACATGCCCTCTGGATTCAGCATCCCAAGTGTGCACTCAGGTCAAGGCTATCTGAAGGTGAAAAGGATCTGGAGCCACTTTCGTTATGGATCTGAGATCTTCAGGTGAGCTACCAGGCTGACACTCCAAAAAAAAGAGATCTACTTCATATGCTCTGTGACATGAGTTGTGCACATAGCACTTGTTCAAGTTTATTGACCTGTCCAAACTTTTACTTCCATTCATGTAACTCTGATTTGACTAGGTCATAGAATCATAGAATGGAATCATAGAATGGTTTAGGTTGGAAGGGA
>WAAF01014445.1:11932-27563 GCA_013400475.1 Tricholaema leucomelas | reverse complement strand
GCTGGATGTGATGAGGAAGTTGTTGTCAGAGAGAGTGATTGGCATTGGAATGGGCTGCCCAGGGAGGTGGTGGAGTGGCTGTGGCTGGAGGTGTTGAAGCCAAGCCTGGCTGGGGCACTTAGTGCCATGGTCTGGTTGGTTGGGCAGGGCTGGGTGCTAGGTTGGGCTGGCTGAGCTTGGAGCTCTCTGCCAACCTGAGTGATTCTCTGACTCTATGAACAGGTCACCCAGGGACGCGATGGATTCACTGACCCTTGAAACGCTCAAAAGACCGCACAGACGTGGCACTTCGGGACTTGCTTTAATGGCCTGGTGCTGTTAGGCTGCCGGTTGGACTCGATGACCGTAGAGGTCTTTTCCAACCTCGTGGAAACGGTAACTTGTCTGCCGCTTCTGCCCCTTTCTCCGTGCTCCTCTCGGCACACAAAGCGGCGCTTCCCGAGCGGTCGTGTGTGTGCGCTCCGCTATCCAGGCACTTGTGTCTGAGCTAACAGCACTGTTTTCTCAGGGCCAGCTTCTTCCCGGGGCGACCGCTCGCCTTCCCGGGGCGACTGGAAGGATGCTTTCTCAGGGCCAGTTTCTTCCCGGGGCGACGGGAAGGCTTCTTTCTTTCTCGTTCTTTACATCGGAAAGGGAAGCGCCGCTCGCCCCCGTGGGGCGGAGCTGTACCCGCTGCCCGGGCTGCCCCCCGCCGGGACTCTCCTTTGTTCGGGGCCAATCCCCGGGGCGGAGCAGGGCACCCGCGGCCCCGCCGTGCGGAGGGGCGGCCCCCGCGGCAGGGCGCGGCCCAGCCCGTCCCGTCNCCGCGCCGAGGTCTGCCCGCTCGGCCCCTCGGCTCGGCGCGGCGTGGCCGGGGCACGCCGTCGGGGCGGGCGGCATGTGGCGGGGGCTGCCGGTTCTGGCCCTGGCCGGGCTGCTGGTTCTGGGGCGGGCGCCGGCGGGGCGGGCGGCGGCCTGCGAGCCGGTGCGCATCCCGCTGTGCAAGCCGCTGCCCTGGAACATGACCAAGATGCCGAACCACCTGCACCACAGCACGCAGGCCAACGCCGTGCTGGCCATGGAGCAGTTCGAAGGGCTCCTGGGCACCAACTGCAGCCCCGACCTCCTCTTCTTCCTCTGCGCCATGTACGCGCCCATCTGCACCATCGACTTCCAGCATGAGCCCATCAAGCCCTGCAAGTCCGTCTGCGAGCGCGCCCGTGCCGGCTGCGAGCCCGTCCTCATCCGCTACCGCCACGCCTGGCCCGACAGCCTGGCCTGCGACGAGCTGCCGCTCTACGACCGCGGCGTCTGCATCTCCCCCGAGGCCATCGTCACTGCCGAGGGCGCCGGTGAGTGCTCGGGGACGGGACGGGGCGCCCCGCGCCGCGCCGGCGGCCGGACAATGGGCAGCGGGGAGCGGAGTCCACCCCGGGGAGCCCTGCCGCACCTCCCGGAGCTTTCCTCTGAGCCTCTTTTCTGACCCTCCGCTTTTCCCCGCTTCGTTTTTCTCTGCCTTTCTCTGTCGCCTGGCTGCTGGCAAAGTTTGGCTGCGGGCGTGTGTGACAAATGACAGCCCCGACGCGCTTCGGGGAGCACTCGGAACCCCCCTTTCACCTCACCGGGGATGTGTCGGTACCGGCGCTGGTGTTCCCTCGGGACGGCTGCCCCTTGGGAAGGCAGAGCCACCCCAGGGAGCGCAGCCGGCCCCTGTCCCCCGGTCCCTCACTTCAAGATGGACAATAAAGCTGGTGAAGGGTCTGGAGAACAGATCTTTTGAGGAGGGGCAGAGGAGCTGGGGTTATACAGTCTGGAGGAGAGGAGGGAGACCTGAAAGGAGGTTGTGGCGAAGTCGGATCAGTTTCTTCTCCCAAGTAACTCGCAACTTGACAAGAGGAAACAGCTTCAAGTTGCTCCAGGGGGGGGAGGTTTAGTTTGATCAGTTTGGAAAAATGTCTTGCCCCAAAGTATTGTCAAGCCCTGGAACAGGCTGCACCCTCCCTGGGGGGTGTTTAAAAGCCCTGTCGTAACTGCGGTGCTGAGGGCCGTGGTTTAGTGATGACCTGGCAGTGCTGGGTTAATGGTTGAAGCTTTAAAGGTCTTTTCCATCCCAGACCGTTCTGTGATTCCCTGAGCAAGCCGAAGGCAACCTCCGGCGCTGAGGCAGCCTCCAGCACTGCTCTCATGGTACCTGATCCCCACGGGCATCGGAGGGGCTGTTGGAGCCCCTCAGCTCTCTTGCCGAATGCCGTTTCACTGACTTTGCTCACTGTAGTCCCATGGGACAGCTGGCTCTGTCCCTAGGGAGACAAGGACAAGGTAGAGGCAGCTCCTTGTGGTCAGCTGAAGTCATCTGAGCTGCTCAGGCCACGCCAGTGCTGCAAACTTGGTATTGCTCAGGGACCCTGCTCTGTTAGGGGTGGGCTTCTGTCCTGTTGTGACAGGGAGGAGATCATTCCCCCTGTGCTCAGTACTGGTCAGGGCAAAGCTTGACTGTTGTGTTTGGCTCTGGGCCACTCACTCCATGAGGGACACTGAGGTTCGGGAGCTTGTCCAGAGCAGGGCAGTGAGGCTGGAGAAGGGCCTGGAGCAGCTGGGCTGTGAGGAGGGGCTGAGGGAGCTGGGGGTGTTGAGGGTGGAGAAGAGGAGGCTGAGGGAGCTGGGAGGGTTGAGGCTGGAGAAGAGGAGGCTGAGGGAGCTGGGAGGGTTGAGGCTGGAGAAGAGGAGGCTGAGGGAGCTGGGGGTGTTGAGGGTGGAGAAGAGGAGGCTGAGGGAGCTGGGGGTGTTGATGGTGGAGAAGAGGAGGCTGAGGGCAGAGCTCATTGCTCTCTACAGCTCCCTGCAGGGAGGTTGGAGCGAGGAGGGGCAGCCTCTGCTCCTTGGTGGCAAGCAACAGGATCAGAGTAAATGGTTCCAAGCTGCCCCAGGGCAGGTTCAGGCTGGATGCTAGGAAATATTTCTTCCCAGAGAGGGCTCTCAGCCATTGGAATGTTCTGCCCAGGGCAGTGCTGCAGGCACCCTCCCTGGAGGTGTTTCAGCAGCCTGTGGAGCTGTGCTTAGGGACATGGTTCGGTGGTGTCCCTGCAGTGCTGGCTGGAAGGTTGAACTTGGAGCTCGGAGATCTCTTCCAACTGGAGGTTTCTATGATTCTGTGGCCGCCTTTGGGCTGCAGGAGTTCGGAGAGCACAGCTCCAACACGGTGAGCTGAGCGCCACGGCAAAGCCAAACGGAAGGAGCTGTTGAATAGGAAATTAAAGCCAGCCAGTGGGTAGCTGTGGCCGAGTGAGCTCTGACCTTTGTGCAACGGCCTAGGTGCCTGTCTTGCTTGTGCAAAGCATGTGCTGCTGGTGGCAGCGAGCTGTGTGTCCGAGCTGCAGAGCTACGGTGGCAGTGAGGCTGCCAGAGCAGAGCGGGGAGGAAGCAGCAGCAGCAGGGGCCAGAGCAGCTCCCACACGCCCCGCGGGCTCGTCCCGCTGCTCTCCAGCCCTCTTGGTGCTCCCGGCTGCCACAGCAGGTTATGGCATCTTCAGAGTATCACAGTCTCACAGTATCACCAAGGTTGGAAGAGACCTCACAGATCATCAAGTCCAACCCTTTACCACAGAGCTCAAGGCCAGACCATGGCACCAAGTGCCACGTCCAATCCTGCCTTGAACAGCTCCAGGGACGGCGACTCCACCACCTCCCTGGGCAGCCCATTCCAGTAGCCAATGACTCTCTCACTGAAGAACTTTCTCCTCACCTCAAGCCTAAATTTCCCCTGGCGTAGCTTGAGGCTGTGTCCTCTTGTTCTGGTGCTGGCTGCCTGAGAGAAGAGAGCAACCTCCTCCTGGCTACAACCACCCCTCAGGTAGCTGTAGACAGCAATAAGGTCTGCCCTGAGCCTCCTCTTCTCCAGGCTAAACAATCCCAGCTCCCTCAGCCTCTCCTCGTAGGGCTGTGCTCGAGGCCTCTCACCAGCCTCGTTGCCCTTCTCTGGACACGCTCAAGCATCTCAATGTCCCTTCTAAACTGGGGGGCCCAGAACTGAACACAGTACTCAAGGTGTGGTCTAACCAGTGCAGAGTACAGGGGCAGAATGACCTCCCTGCTCCTGCTGGCCACACCATTCCTGATGCAGGCCAGGATGCCATTGGCTCTCTTGGCCACCTGGGCACACTGCTGGCTCATGTTCAGGCGGGTATCAATCAGCACCCCCAGATCCCTCTCTGTCTGGCTGCTCTCCAGCCACTCCGACCCCAGCCTGTATCTCTGCATGGGGTTGTTGTGGCCAAAGTGCAGCCCCTGGCACTTGGAGCCATTGAATGCCATCCCCTTGGACTCTGCCCATCTGTCCAGGCGGTCAAGGTCCCACTGCAGAGCCTTTCTGCCCTCCAGCCCAGCCACATCTGCCCCCAGCTTGGTGTCATCTGCAAACTTGCTGATGACTGACTCCATGCCCTCATCCAGATCATCTATGAAGATGTTAAAGAGGATGGGGCCCAGCACTGATCCCTGAGGGACACCACTAGTGACAGCTGCCAGCTGGATGTGGCACCATTCACCACCACTCTCTGGGCTCTGCCCTCCAGCCAGTTCCTCACCCAGCACAGAGTGTTGCCATCCAAGCCGTGGGCTGACAGCTTAGCCAGCAGTTTGCTGTGGGGAACACAAAGGCCTTGCTGAAGTCCAGCTAGACCACATCCACAGGCCTCCCCACAGCCACCAGGCGGCTCACCCACAATAGAAGGTCTGATCATCTTGCTGACGGGCAGCAGATCTCACCTCTCCATCCTCCCCCAGCAGTGTTCTGTAAATAGAAGGTGGTGTTTTTCTTCACGCCCTGCTCAGCACAGTGTTTGACTGTGCTTCACTCCCGTTACCCAATGCTAATGTATCCCCCTGCCAGCAATGCCAAACACTGGAATTCCTGTTTTTCTCTCCTGGTGAAATCTCCTGACTGTGCTTCCCAGCTCAGCCTTCCCAGGTAAGTTGCTCGTCCCTGTTTATTTGCTGGCCAGACTAACCCCTCGCTCTTCCAGCCCTGTCTGGAGAAGAGAAGGCTGAGAGGGGACTTGATAAATGCTGATAAGTATCTGAGGGCTGCCAGGAGGGGGAGGACAGGCTCTGCTCACTGCTCCCTGGGACAGGACAAGGAGCAATGGGTGTAAGTTGCAGCAAAAGAGGTTCTGCCTCAGCACAAGGGGGAACTTCTTGACTGTAAGGGTCCCAGAGCCCTGTCACAGGCTGCCCAGAGAGGTTGTGGAGTCTCCTTCCCTGGAGCCTTCCAAGGCCTGTCTGGATGTGTTCCTCTGTGATCTGTGTTAGATAGCATTGTCCTGCTCTGGCAGGGGGGTTGGACTCAATGATCCCTTTGAGTCCCTTCCAGCCCCTAACATCCTATGAGCCTGTGACTCCATTGAGCTACCTGCTCCACCCCTTGAAATCACAGAATCATAGAATCAGCCAGGTTGGAAGAGAGCTCCAAGCTCATCCAGCCCAACCTAGCACCCAGCCCTGCCCAACCAACCAGACCATGGCACTAAGTGCCCCAGCCAGGCTTGGCTTCAACACCTCCAGGCATGGTGACAAATCTCAGCACAGTGCCTGTACCCCGACATCTCCACAGGCTCCCAGGACCTTAGAGGTTAGGAGGGACCTCTGGAGAGCTTCCAGTCCAACCCCCCCTGTGATGTTTTTTTAAAGAGAGCTGACAGAAATTAAGCTCTCAAGGGAATTGTAGAAAAAAAACCTCAAACAGAATCATATNGAGGTGTTGGAGCCAAGCCTGGCTGGGGCACTTAGTGCCATGGTCTGGTTGGTTGGGCAGGGCTGGGTGCTAGGTTGGGCTGGCTGAGCTTGGAGCTCTCTTCCAACCTGCCTGATGCTATGATTCTATGCTATTTGGGGAGAGATAGACAGAAAATAAATGACAAAAGGAGATACAGCATCCATGGTGACCCCCTTGGATTTTTCCCCAACCCAAAACTTCATCTATAATCCCCAGTGCTCCAATCCTCCCCCCCCCCCCTGCCTCTGCCATCTGAGAGGCCTAAACACAAGCCTCTGGAGGCCCCAAAACAGGTCTGCTCCTTACATGTTTGTCCTGATGAAGTGTCTGGTGCCCAACACAGGGCAGGAGGAGGAGGAAAGGAGAAGGAGCTGACCTTGCCTTGAGTTTATAAAGGGGTAGCAGAATTAGGGGAGTGAATAACAATCCTCTAGTCCCCAGGGGATTTTTTTTAGCCATACAGTTCTCAACCTGAGACTCCCCACTCCTGCCAGAGCAGGAGCAGAGAATCCAGCACAGGTCACACAGGAACACATCCAGACAGGGCTGGAAAGGCTCCAGAGAAGGAGACTCCACAACCTCTCTGGGCAGCCTGTGCCAGGGCTCTGGGACCCTCACAGCCAAGAAGTTGTTGCTGATGGTGAGATAGAACTTTCTGTGCTGCAGTTTGCATCCCTTGCCCCTTGTCCTATGGCAGGGCACAAGTGAGCAGAGGCTGTCCCTGTCCCTTCCTTCCTGCCCCCCAGCCCTTGGCTCTTGATAGACATTGCTCAGATCCCCTCTCAGCCTTCTCCTCTGCAGCCTAAGCAGCCCCAGGGCTCTCAGCCTCTCCTCACCAGGCACCTCATGTCAAGGTGTTCCTACTATTCCTCTCTAACCTTTCTAACTGCTCCCTTATCACCTTCCCACTCTTCCTCCCCCCCAGCCCTTGTCCCCAGCCTGTTAACCCAACCCTCCGTGTTTGCCCACAGCTGCTGGGGCAGCAGAGCTGCTGGGATGGGTAGGCTGAGTGTGGCATTTGCACAGCAAGCACCTTTCTCTGCAGCATGGAGGTGCTGTCAAAGCTGCCTTAAAAATGGCTCCATGCTGAGGGAGGCTTGGCAGGTCTGCAGCCATTGGAAAGCAATTGCATTCAAATCTGGAGGGAGGAAGTTTGGCTAAAATTGCCCCCAGGTTACCTATTTCTGAGGACCTCAGCAGTACAATAACCTCTTTGAGGGATTCCAGGGCAGGATCCATGAAAACTCTCTTTCAGTGAATGAGAACCTGATGACATTCTCATTTCTGGGCTGCAAATTTTGAACTGATGCATTATGCACCAGGCTGAAAGAATCCTTCTTAAAGGAATAGAACTGCTCCTTTAGAAAGCAAGAGCAAAGCATTCCTGTTCTAGGAAGAGGTAAGGTGAACACTTCCAAATTGAATTATCCAAATAAATGATTGCAGCCAAGGAGAAGACACAAATAACCAACTGCCTAGTGGGGACCACGTGGAATACTTGCTCCTTAGGTACTCTGCCCATGATGCTGTCTGTAAACTCCATTTATAGAGCAGGCATAGGTAAGCTTCTGTTGTGGAAGGCCCAGTCCTGTTCAGTATCTTTATTGATGATCTGGACCAAGGGATGCAGTCCAGCATCAGTGAGTTTGCAGAGGACAGCAAGCTAGGAGCAGCTGTGGAGCTGTTGGAGGGTAGGAGAGCCCTGCAGAGGGACCTGGCCAGGCTGGATGGGTGGGCAGAGGCCAAGGGGATGAGACTGAAGAAGGCCAAGTGCAGGGTTCTGCACTTTGGCCACAACAACCCCAAGCAGCACTACAGGCTGGGGCCAGAGTGTCTGAGAGCAGCCAGGCAGAGAGGGAGCTGGGGGTGCTGGGAGAGAGGAGCTGAAGCTGAGGCAGCAGTGCCCAGGTGGGCAGCAGAGCCAATGGCATCCTGGGCTGGCTCAGGAGCAGTGTGGGCAGCAGGACAAGGGAGGTTCTTCTGCCCCTGTGCTCAGCACTGCTCAGGCCACACCTGGAGTGCTGTGTCCAGTTCTGGGCTCCTCAATTGCAGAGAGATGTTGAGGTGCTGGAAGGTGTTGAGAGAAGGGCAGCAAGGCTGGGGAGGGGCCTGGAGCACAGCCCTGTGAGGAGAGGCTGAGGGAGCTGGGGGTGTGCAGCCTGCAGAAGAGGAGGCTCAGGGCAGAGCTCATTGCTGTCTGCAGCTCCCTGCAGGGAGGCTGTAGCCAGGTGGGGTTGGGCTCTGCTGCCAGGCAGCCAGGGACAGAAGAAGGGGACACAGCCTCAAGCTGTGCCAGGGCAGGTCTAGGCTGGATGTTAGGAGGAAGTTGTTGGCAGAGAGAGTGATTGGCATTGGAATGGGCTGCCCAGGGAGGTGGTGGAGTGGCTGTGCCTGGAGGTGTTGAAGCCAAGCCTGGCTGGGGCACTTAGTGCCATGGTCTGGTTGGTTGGGCAGGGCTGGGTGCTAGGTTGGGCTGGCTGAGCTTGGAGCTCTCTTCCAACCTGCTTGATTCTAAGATTCTCTGATTCTGAGCCTCAGCACAGACTTTTCCTGGGCTGAGTTGCCTGCAGGAGGCTGCAGCAGTTAACACTGTGCTGGATCAGTTAGCATCTGCCCCTCTGCAGCCAGCAGGAGCTTCCTGGCTACAGCTTCTCATCACCATTGAAGTAGTTTATCTTGACTCTCATTTCAGTGATGCCAAAGATGAAGTGATGAAGATCATTCAAAGCTCACTTTCTTCCTTTAATGACATAGCAGTAAAAGACAAGACATTCCTCTCTGGGGTGTCTTCCCCCTGCTTAGAGTAAGGTCAGTAAACCTGGGTCAGATCTGTAGAGAAGCTCCCTTTGGGTTACTGGGGCATAGGCTATGAGCCCTCCACAAACACCTACTAGGACTTCTTCCCATGTGTAGCTCAGGTGGTAAAGAACACTTAGAGGCTTCCTTTCTGCAGGAGTGAGGAAGGTATTTGTGTCATCCTGATGTTTTTCAGGGCTGGGGAAGTAGCTGCTGCTATGTCTGTGGTGGAGAGGGCTGGTAAGGACAGTAGAAATGCCCTGCTTTGGGTTCAGGTAGAGGAAAAGCTCTGCAGGCTTGTGCAGGTCTCCAAAACCTGAGGTGTGAGGTTCCTCAAGTTGCAGGTACCACCTTCAAAGAGCCATCCTGTGGGGCACCTTCTCTCTCTTGTTTGGTCATTGTCTTTGGGGAGCAGTGGGGGCCCTTTACACCCCTGTGGGTGTTGTGCAGAGAGGTGTGCTGCTGAATGGTTTGGCTTTTCTTGGAAGATCTGACAGGTCACAGGCCAGGATGGAGGATGAGGAAGCCTCTGGACAGCATCTTAGCATGTCTGATTCATGGCTTTTATTCTTGCCCTCTGCCTTTTGGGGGTGGATGTGGCTGTGTGCATGGAGGCATGGATACAAGCTGGCTCTGTGTGCAGGACAGCCCCATCCACATGCTCCATGTGGTTTGGTCTCCTCATGCTGGGTGTGTACCTCTACCCTACAGCTACCAAACTGGCTCCTTCCTTTGTTCTATGGCCTGTCAGATCTACCAAACTGGCTCCTTCCTTTGTTCTATGGCCTGTCAGATCTACCAAACTGGCTCCTTCCTTTGTTCTATGGCCTGTCAGATCTTCAGCCTGTGAAGCAGCAAGAAGTGCATGCAGACAAAAGTTGTCCTGAGCCTGAAATTCAAACAGTGGAAGCTGTTCTTCATTTTGCACATAATCAGTGTGTGAATGGAGCAAAACTGCAAGTGGGTAGATTCAGACTGGATGTGTCCAGAGCAGGGCCACGAGGAAGATCAGAGGGCTGGAGCTGCTCTGCTATGGGGACAGGCTGAGAGAGTTGGGGCTGTTCAGTCTGGAGAGGAGAAGGCTCCCAAGAGACCATCTTGTGGCCTTCCAGGATCTGAAGGGGGCTACAAGAAAGCTGCTGAGGGACTTGTTAGGGAGTTGGGTAGGGATAGCACTGAGGTGGATGGATCCAAGCTAGAGGAGGGCAGATTGAGATTGGATGTTAGGAAGAAGTTGTTCCCCATGAGGGTGGTGAGACACTGGCACAGGCTGCCCAGGGAGGTGGTGGAAGCCTCAGCCCTGGAAGGTTTTAAGGCCAGGATGGATGTGGCTGTGGGCAGCCTGATCTGGTGTGAGGTGTCCCTGCCCATGGCAGAGGGATTGGAGCTGGCTGGTCCTTGAGGTCCCTTCCAACCCTGACAGTTGTGTGATTCTGTGATTGAAGTGTGCAGCTTGTTGGACTTGAATGCTGAGGTAGCTGCATCAGGTTGGGACATAGGAGTACATCCTCTGTGGCCTCTTCCATGGCAGGGGGTTGAACTGGCTGATCCTTGAGGTCCCTTCCAGCCCTGACAGTTCTGTGGTTCTCTAATGGCAGCCTGACCACAGCCTGGCTGCTGTTGGAATGCTGACTCAGAGCAGCTCTCCACGTGTTTGGCTGCTGCTGTCTGGCAGGGTGCTGATGCTTCAAGTGACTTGTTTATTCCTGCTTGGAAGAGGGAACCAGCAATAAAAAGAGAGCAGTGTGATGGATACCATGTGTGTGGGATGACAGATCCATCAGTTGGGGATGGATCTGTCTCATCCTTTCTTAGTTAGAGAGGACATAGCTTGAAGGCATGTTAGGTTGTTAATGAGGTGTTGGAGGAAAGGGAAGCAGCATCACAAGGTATCAGCCATGGGCATCATTCATACCCCAGATTGGTTTGGGTGGTTGTCATAAGATGACTGAGAAAAGCTCTGAGTCATTTTAAAAGATGGACATGGAAGAAAGTGAAGATCATACAAGTGATGGAGAAGTATTTTCTTCAACCTACATGAACCCATGATTTCTGAGAGCAGGGCTTGTTCAGTCTGGAGAAGAGAAGGCTCCAAGGAGACCTTAATGTGGCCTTCCAGGATCTGAAGGGGGCTGCAAGAAAGCTGAGGAGGGACTTTTTAGAGTGTCAGGTAATGACAGGACTATGGGGAATGGATCCAAGCTAGAGGAGGGGAGATTGAAATTGGATGTTAGGAAGAAGTTGTTCCCCATGAGGGTGGTGAGACACTGGCACAGGCTGCCCAGGGAGGTGGTGGAAGCCTCAGCCCTGGAAGGTTTTAAGGCCAGGATGGATGTGGCTGTGGGCAGCCTGATCTGGCGTGAGGTGTCCCTGCCCATGGCAAGAGATTGGAACTGGATGATCCTGGCTACCTCCTCCAACCCTGGCAGATCTGTGGTTGTCCATGTAGGCCAAGTCCTCCATCCCTGCCTGCCTGCCTAGCTGAGTGCATAGTAACCCCAGTATGTGAAACCTGTGTTGTATCCTTCAAGCAGACAGTGAAGGAGCACTTCCTTGGGCTTGTTTTTCACAGGGTATTAACTCTGTGTCCAAAACCAGTGGCTTCCAAATTCCAGCTCTAATCTGCTGTGACTCAGAGTTTGCACAGCACTACTTGGAGTAGCTGTAAGGTACAGTGGTGTTGGGAGAGTTGTTTCAGACTGTGCTGAGGAGCAGCAGTCATCCCAAGCTGTTACTTTTAAAGTGCTTTAGGTGTTTGCTCAAAATTAGGAAGGATGGCAGCCCTGAGGAACAGGGTCTGGGCTGATGAAAAGCTCCACAGGAGTCTGCAGGGTGAGTGCAGCCCAGACAGCAGCCCTGTGCTGGGCTGCAGCAAGAGCAGTGTGGGCAGCAGGGCAAGGGAGGGGATTCTGCCCCTTGGCTCTGCTCTCCTCAGACCCCACCTGCAGTCCTGTGTGCAGTTCTGGAGCCCCCAGCACAAGAAGGACATGGAACTGCTGGAGCCAGTCCAGAGGAGAGCCACGAAGATGCTGAGAGGGCTGCAGCAGCTCTGCTCTGAGGACAGGCTGAGAGAGTTGGGGCTGTGCAGCCTGGAGAAGAGAAGGCTTGGAGGAGACCTTGGAGTGGCCTTCCAGGGTCTGAAGGGGGCTCGAGGAGGGCTGGGGAGGGACTATTGACAAGGTCTGGTAATGAGAGGAGGAGGAGGAATGGGTTTGAAGTGGCAGAGGGGAGATTTAGACTGGATGTTAGGAGGAAGTTCTTTGCAGTGAGGGTGGTGAGATACTGGCACAGGCTGCCCAGGGAGGTGGTGGAAGCCTCATCCCTGGCAGTGTTTAAGGCCAGGCTGGATGTGGCTGTGGGCAACCTGATCTGGTGTGAGGTGTCCCTGCCCATGGCAAGGGACTGGAACTGGATGATCCTCGAAGTCCCTTCCAGCCCTGACAGCTGTGTGATTTCTCTGGCAATGAGGGTCACAGATGTCTCCATTTGAAGAAGTGCCCAAGCAGTGAAGTGCTCACTGTGGTTTTCTTCCTTGGAGCAAGGTGCCTAGGAGGGGTTCAGTAGTAGCTGGGCGATGTTCTTTGATGTCAGTGGCAATCAGGGTTGGTTCACTTTTGCTCTCTCTTTGCCTTTTTCTTAATTTAAACTGTGATGAAAGCTATTTGCTGCAAACTGAGTTTCATCAGCTTGTTCCCCTTTCCTAAATCTCTCAATCATAGAATCACAGAATCAGCCAGGTTGGAAGAGAGCTCCAAGCTCAGCCAGCCCAACCTAGCACCCAGCCCTGGCCAACCAACCAGACCATGGCACTAAGTGCCCCAGCCAGGCTTGGCTTCAACACCTCCAGGGAGGGTGACTCCACCACGTCCCTGAGCAGCCCATTCCAGTGGCAATATATTTACAGTGTCAGACTGGATTGTGATTTTCAGCACCTATGTGTCAAGTGGCTTTTATTCTGCTCTCCTTTTTTAGTGACCTGGGGTTTTTTAGGTCACATCCCTCTGAAAAGCCAATTCATTAAATCAGCCCTGGCACAGGCTGCCCAGAGAGGTTGTGGAGTCTCCTTCTCTGGAGCCTTTCCAGCCAATGCCTGTAACTATCTGAGGGCTGGTGTAATGGGTTAGGAACCTTCCCCCTCCCTCTGTTTGAAATTACCCAGACTAACTCAGATGGTTTGGAAGTAAGGTGAAGCTCTATTTGCAGCATTGCAAAGTTGACAAGCATATATATCATAGAATCATCACAGAATCAAGCAGGCTGGAAGAGAGCTCCAAACTCATCCAGCCCAACCTAGAACCCAGCCCTGTCCAGTCAACCAGACCATGGGGATGAAGTGTCACTGTTTCTCCTTGATCCACTGCTCCTTCCCTCTTAGGGCTCCTTCTGATCAGCCTTGATATAAGCCTCCATTCGTGTTATCTAGGGGCTGAGTCATCATGGAATCATAGAATCAGGCAGGTTGGAAGAGAGCTCCAAGCTCATCCAGCCCAACCTAGCACCCAGCCCTGCCCAAGCAACCAGACCATGGCACTAAGTGCCCCAGCCAGGCTTGGCTTCAACACCTCCAGGCACGGCCACTCCACCACCTCCCTGGGCAGCCCATTCCAATGGCAATATGTTTACCATGATAGACAAGCAGAAATAATACAGAAGTCCTCACACAGCAAACTGCCCAGGAGGGTTCAGAGCTACTCCCCTTTCTGTTTCCTCCTCCCTCTGTCTCAGAAAGCCACACATCAACAAAGCAGAGGCCAGCAGCAGCTGGCAAAGCTCAGGTGTTCATTGCTGAAGTTGGAGGTGGGAGTGTAACAGCAGCTGTGATAGTTTGAGGCTCTCTGGAATATTTTAGAGAGAGAAATTAGACTCTAGGCTGTGAAAAAGAAGCAATGCTGAGGTCTGCTGCACTCCCAGGCTGGCTGAGATGGATGAAAGCAACACAAACATAGATAAGACAGAGCAGGAGAGCCACAGTGTGTGTGTCTGTCACAGCTGCTGTCTGTGCTTTCTCCCTGGGCTGCTGCTGTCTAATCCTGCTGCTTCTAACCCTCCCTGACTGATCCTCACAGCTCACCTTGGCCATAAGGCAGACTCTGGGATAAGGCAGAGGGGTGGGAAGGTGTCAGGGTGGTTGGGAGCCCCTCCTGGGCACTCTGGTTTCTGGCAGGGCTGTTGTGTTTCTGCATTACCTTTAACTTGTCTATTGCTGTCTAGAGCTGTGAATATTGTAACTATCTGCTTGTATCCTGTGCTGAGCTGTGAGTAGAAAGCTTCAGTCCTTAACTGCCAGCTCAGCTGAGTCTAGTCTGGGTGAGTTCTTAAGAGTGGGGGGGCAGGGAACTCCCAAACCATCACAGTAGGTGAGGGTGAACAGAAAGCAATTAGATGGAAGGACAGAGACCAGCGAGAGGAGTGAGCAGGGCAAGGTCACAGGAAAAGTGCTGCAATGTTGTTTGCCATTTGTTTTCTTGCCCCTCTGAGCAAACCAATGAATGATAAAGACATCATCCTTATTTGCCTTTCACAACCAATGATCTGATTTCTCTCATTAAAATGTTCCAGTTAGCCTCAAACCAGCACAGCTGGGGGCAGGAAGGAAGGGACAGGGACAGCCTCTCCTCACTTGTGCCCTGCCACAGGACAAGGGGCAAGGGATGGACACTGCAGCACAGCAAGTTCCAGCTCAACAGGAGCAACAACTTCTTGGCTGTGAGGGTCCCAGAGCCCTGTCACAGGCTGCCCAGAGAGGTTGTGGAGTCTCCTTCTGTGGAGCCTTTCCAGCCCTGTCCTTGCCAGCAGGGCAAGGGAGAGGATTCTGCCCCTTTACTTTCCTGAGACCCTATCTGGAGTACTTTGTGCAGTTCTGGAGCTCCCCATCACAACTGTTGGACTGGCTCCAACAGTTCCATGATGGTTTGGGAGTTCCCTGACCCCCACTCTTACGAAATCACCCAGACTAGACTCAGCTGAGCTGGCAGTTAAGGGCTGAAGCTTTCTACTCACAGCTCAGCACAAGATACAAGCAGATAGTTACAATATTCACAGCTCTAGACAGCAATGGACAAGTTAAAGGTAATGCAGAAACACAGCAGCCCTGCCAGAAACCAGAGTGCCCAGGAGGGGCTCCCAACCACCCTGACACCTTCTTCCCACCCCTCTGCCTTATCCCAGAGTCTGCCTTATGGCCAAGGTGAGCTGTGAGGATCAGTCAGGGAGGGTTAGAAGCAGCAGGATTAGACAGCAGCAGCCCAGGGAGAAAGCAGAGACAGCAGCTGTGCCAGACACACACACTGTGGCTCTCCTGCTCTGCCTAACCCATGTTTGTGTCCTTGCTTTCATCCATCTCAGCCAGCCTGGGAGTGCAGCAGACCTCAGCACTGTTTCCTTTGCACAGCCTAGAGTCTGTTTTTTTCCCTTTAAACTATTCCAGTTAGCCTCAAACCAGCACAGAAAGTCCATTTCCTTCTCCTTATTCCACTTTGTTCTACTGGAGAGCAGCAGAGCACAGCCAAGCATTTGCTTTGCCATCCCTTGTAGAGTTGTTATATGCAGTGCCATGCTTGGGTTCCACGATGAAGCATATGCACAAAGCCATCCACTTGTGTGATTTAATCAACTTTCAATCACATTTAATCAGTTTTAAAGTGATAACACTTAATAAACCTGAGACACATCCCCCTTACAAATGTGGCAGCTCTTGGGGACTCTTCTTCCCTCCCCCCCCACTCTACTCTTCCTTATCTGGCCTTCAAAATAATCTCTGTCTTTTGAAACTGGAGGGAAAGGGAAGGTCTGAAACATTTGTTTTGGCAATGGCTTCAATGATCCCCCTGTGGTTGGTTGGTTTTGATTTCCTCAGTGACCAAAACAGAAACAAACCAAAGGTAATTTCTCCTTCATCTCTAATGAAATGCAAACAGTGTGTGTGTACTCTCTGGAGGTGCTCTCAGCTTCTGCCACCGATTTCCATCCTCTTCCTAAACACATCCAGCTGGCAGCTGGCACCAGTGGTGTGCCCCAGGGATCAGTGCTGGGACCAGTCCTGTTCAGTGTCTTTATTGATGATCTGGAGCAGGGGATTGAGTCCAG
>WAAF01014443.1:1372-43283 GCA_013400475.1 Tricholaema leucomelas | reverse complement strand
TTCTATTCTATTCTATTCTATTCTTTAATGTCTTTAACATTTTTATTTCAGAGTTGCCGGTGTCCGATCGTGGCAATACTGAAAATGAAACTCCTCCACCTCTCCCACCGCATCCCAGCGAAGATCTACTGGATGGGGATTATACTCACAGGTTGGACTTCAGACATTCTTAACAATTATTGCTCATTAGAAGTTGTGATAATAGTTCTACATGTCTTGAACTGTTGGTTTTGTAAGAATTTGTACCATTGTTTTTAGCCACCTGGATCATCCTTTATTATAAACTGAGAATGTTGTTTTAGCATTTAGGGCGTTGTTCCTTTCAGTTGTTCACAAGCTACAGTACACCTGCTGTCTGTGTTACATGGATCACAATTCCCAGTATGTGTTCAGTAAAACACAAAGAAGTCCAAAACATAATCCCAATTAAAAAAAAAAGGTGTATATATAAAGCTATACCAATGAGTGCTACAGATAGATGCAGTGCCTGACATGAAAAAAACTGCCAACCAAAAACAATTGGTGCATCAGAGAATACTAACAGATAGAATCAGAGAATAATAGAATATAGAAGAGATTTTAAACACAAACTACACACAAAAACATGCAAAACCCAACCCAAAACAGAGGGAAAAAGAACAACACTAAAATCCAAGCCATAATACTTTGGAATTCTTCAGAGTGTTGTGGTATTCTCCATAAGACCTGTCCAGGCTCCAGCATCTGTAGAAATGTTGCAAGGCTGTAAACTAGCTTTATATTAACAGATGAAGTATAATTGAGCCAGGTATGTTGGGAGATGTTTTTTTCTCCTTTCTGTGCCATGTTGTAAATGCAGTGGTTAAATAGTACTGGCAAAATGAATAAATAAATAAAGTACACATATTGAATAGAATGGAATAGAATAGAATAGAATAGAATAGAATAGAATCAACCAGGTTGGAAGAGACCTTCAAGATCATCCAGTCCAACCTAGCACCCAGCCCTATCCAGTCAACTAGACCATGGCACTAAGTGCCTCATCCAGTCTTTTCCTAAACAGCCCCAGGGATGCTGACTCCACCACCTCCCTGGGCAGCCCATTCCAATGCCAATCACTCTCTCTGGCAAGAACTTCCTCCTAACATCCAGCCTATACTTCCCCCGGCACAACTTGAGGCTGTGTCCCCTTGTCCTGTTGCTGGTTGCCTGGGAGAAGAGACCAACCCCCACCTGGCTACAACCTCCCTTCAGGTAGTTGTAGACAGCAATGAGGTCTGCCCTGAGCCTCCTCTTCTCCAGGCTGAACAACCCCAGCTCCCTCAGCCTCTCCTCATAGGGTTTGTGTTCCAGGCCCCTCACCAGCCTTGTTGCCCTTCTCTGGACATGTTCCAGCACCTCAGCATCTCCCTTGAGTTGAGGAGCCCAGAACTGGACACAGTACTCAAGGTGTGGCCTGACCAGTGTTGAGTATAGGGGCAGAATAACCTCCCTCCTTCTACTGGCCACATTGTTCCTGATACAGGCCATGATATCAGGATATTGAAAGAAAAGCAGGTCCTGGTACATTCCTCTTTTAATCTGCTCAATAAAATGTTAATTGTTTTAAAGCAATTACATTTACATCTTCAGCTGGGCTTTTTAAAAATGACTGAATGTGTTAATTCTCAGAAAAGAAAAAGGATCAATAGCTGATTTTAAAATGCATGCCTTGGCTATAAGCAACTGGAAGAAGAAATGTGTATTTGTGCATGCCTTAATTAGTTCACTTCTGTCTGAACTAGTGTCTAAATATTTCACACGTTTGTTTGTGCTTTTTTTCCTGCAGCCCTATCATAAATTCAGTAGTGCATTTAACAGATCAGCACATCAACTTCAGATCTTTGACACCAACCAAGCAGCCTGAATCAATTAATCTGAAAGCCTCGAAAAGCATGGATCTGGGTAAGAAGGGATGGGGTGACATAGGTCAGCTTCTTAGCCTTAGCTGATCTGCACCATCTCAGTTTCTTGCTTTTGTTTCTTAAACACAAACATCAGGGAGTAAGTTCTGTAGAGGAGCTACAGTGATGTGGACAATGATCAGCCTCAAATAGCATCTAATTGCAAGTATCTTTTTTATTGAAGCTGAAGAAAGAGGGTTTTTTTTTCCTCAAGGGCCATTCTATCCATTGTATTGAAATCTCAGCTGAGGAAAAGAGGGAGTGTTTGTGAAAATGAGCAGAAAGAATTTGTGCTGCAAGTTTTATATGTCTAAAAAATATGGCAAAACAGGAAGAACAAAAGTAGGTTTTGTACAGAATATAAATGATTGCCAAACTACACTGGACAAAGGCTAACCTTCTTAAGACAAGTTATGTATTTCTTCATTGACAATGACAAACAGAGGCAATCGAAGCATCTCAGTAGATCTTTATAAATGCTTGAAGAGTGGTAAGATTATGCTGCACTACCCATCAATGCTATGCAGAAAATCCTGCAGGGTGGGTGAAGCAGAAAGTAAATGTTTCTTTCACAGTATCACAGTATCACCAAGGTTGGAAGAGACCTCATAGATCATCAAGTCCAAGCCGTTACCACAGAGCTCAAGGCTAGACCATGGCACCAAGTGCCACGTCCAATCCTGCCTTGAACAGCTCCAGGGACAGCGACTCCACCACCTCCCTGGGCAGCCCATTCCAGTGTCCAATGACTCTCTCAGTGAAGAACTTTCTCCTCACCTCAAGCCTAAATTTCCCCTGGCGTAGCTTGAGGCTGTGTCCTCTTGTTCTGGTGCTGGCTGCCTGAGAGAAGAGAGCAACCTCCTCCTGGCTACAACCACCCCTCAGGTAGTTGTAGACAGCAATGAGGTCTCCCCTGAGCCTCCTCTTCTCCAGGCTAAACAATCCCAGCTCCCTCAGCCTCTCCTCGTAGGGCTGTGCTCGAGGCCTCTCACCAGCTTCGTTGCCCTTCTCTGGACATAAGTAATCTGCATTTGACACACAGAAACAATGCTTTGAGAATGTACATTAGTACTAAATCATAGGAATTAAAAAAATAAAATAAAATTGGGTGCAAAAATAAGATAAAACTTGAGTATGAAGATGTCTCTAGCATCTTTCCAAAACTGTTGCGTATAGAAGGTAGCTGTTTAGAATACTCCTTATACTACAAAATAAAATGCTTCTAGTGCAAATAAAATCACAATAATTTGGAATATAAAGCCATGCTCCCATTTAGAACATTCCTATAATAGACACATCAAAATGCATTTTTGAGGAAGGAAAGTTATTCTTAGTTTGTTTTCATATTTGACTCATTACTGAACTGCAGTCTTTACCAGTTGTGACTTACCCCAGCATGCAGCTGTATACACATTAAGGGTTGCAGTGCATTGTTTGCCTCAAAAAAACACCAAGCATGGGAACTGCTGCTGTCTTCATCTTTCAGACCCAGAACTGAGGTTCTTCTTCAGAGCAGATCTTGCTCTGAAGGCTTTCCATACATGTACATGGGGCAGGTGCAATTTAGTTTATTGACTCCTGTTGCATTTCAGTATTGTAAATTGGACAGCTGTGCAGGAGCAGAGGGCTTGAACTGCTGTCACTTGTTTTAGGCAGAACTTTATGCCCCACGTGCACATAACTTGAGCCACATGAACTGACACAAGTATTAGCTGCTAAATTCACATATGACACAAAACTGAAAGTGGCATTGTTTGGAGCTGATGTATTTGAAGAGCTTAAGTTATTTGCAGATTAGTTGATTAGTTATTTTTTTGCATCAATCTACTTAAACAAAAAAAAGGCATTGGCAGGTGAGAATTGTTGAGTTACTGTTGTAGAAATAATAATTTAAAAAAGGCAAGTACAGTGGTAGTGAGAATTTGTTTGGTTTTGAAGGCATCAGCAGAACCTTGCATCATATGTACAGATGTCCTTGCACAATGTGCAGGATCATAGAATCAAGCAGGTTGGAAGAGACCTCCAAGATCATCCAGTCCAACCTAGCACCCAGCCCTAGCCAGTCATCTAGACCATGGCATTAAGTGCCTCATCCAGGCTTTTCTTGAACACCTCCAGGGACAGTGACTCCACCACCTCCCTGGGCAGCCCATTCCAATGCCAATCACTCTCTCTGGCAAGAACTTCCTCCTAACATCCAGCCTATACTTCCCTCGGCACAACTTGAGACTCTGTCCCCTTGTTCTGTTGCTGCTTGCCTGACAGAAGAGACCAACCCCCACCTGGCTACAGCCTCCCTTCAGGTAGTTGTAGACAGCAATGAGGTCACCCCATAGCCTCTTACTGCTTTAACATCTATAATTTGCACAGTGATCAAAATCTTCTCAAAATTTGCAGCTTCACCCAAAATAATAGGGTACAGTTTAGTTCTGTATCCTAACGTTCTACCCTGCTGCTGTGTTGAGATACTGACAGTACTTTCTGCATCACTGGTAGAGTTCATATCCTGTACCTTCTTGATCTTTTATTTGCCTTGTCTAGCATTGTTTTGAACTAGTGATGCTAACAGAACATGGCTACCCCTTTCCTTCTGCTCATGCTGACAGCTGACAAGTCCACTCAGTTGTAGAAGATTTTTATTGTAAATGATGGTATTTGAATATGTTTAAGAAACCACCTAAATCTCTCTCTATATTGTGTGATTTCAAGAATCTGTGCAGGGCCAAATGAAATCTGACTTGGAGTCCTTTTCTGTACTAGCCATAATTACAGCACATGCCGAGGTTGGACTTGTGCTTAAAGCATAGTGTTAGAAATAAGTACAACAGAAATGTTAAAGACAGATGTCATGTTGTGCCTTCCCAATTAAATGGTACACTTTGAAATGTAAGGGCATACTGAAAATGGAGATCATAGAATCATAGAATGGTTTAGGTTGGAAGGGACCTCAAGGATCATCCAGCTCCAACCCCCTGCCATAGGCAGGGACACCTCCCACTAGAGCAGGCTGCTCAAGGCCTCATCCAGACTGGCTTTAAACACCTTCAGGGAGGAAGCATCCACAACCTCCCTGGGCAACCTGTTCCAGTGTCTCACCACCCTCACTGTAAAGAACTTCCTCCTAACATCCAGTCGGAATCTCCCCTCTTCCAGCTTAAACCCATTCCCCCTCATCCTGACATTACCAGACCTTGTCAATAGTCCCTCCCCAGCCTTCCTGTAGGCTCCCTTCAGATACTGGAAAGCCACTCTAAGGTCTCCTCGAAGCCTTCTCTTCTGCAGGCTGCAGAGCCCCAACTCTCTCAGTCTGTCCTCATAGCAGAGCTGCTGCAGCCCTCTGATCATCTTCGTGGCTCTCCTGTGGACCCGCTCCAGCAGTTCCATGTCCTTCTTGTGTTGGGGGCTCCAGAACTGCACACAGTACTCCAGGTGGGGTCTGACGAGAGCAAAGGGGGAGAAGGGGAGGATCACCTCCCTTGCCCTGCTGGCCACAGCTTCTATACCAGTCACTGGGAAGATGATTCTTTCCTTTCTTTTAGCAACCTTCTATACACGCACATTTCCCCATACATTACCACAGTTGTATAGAGGATAATTCCTATGTAATGATTCATCAGAACCCATTTGCAGTAGTGTTTATACTTTAACTGTATTTAAAAGGTCGTTTTTGTGGAGGGCATCAAAATAAAGGATGTGGTGGTTTGGGTGTCCCCTGCCCCCCACACTTTAGAAATCACCCAGGCTAGACTCAGCTGGCTCTGGAAATTTGAATGAAGCTTATATTTACAGCTGGCACAATTTACAAGCAGATATTTACAGTATATACAGTTATAGACAGAAATAGACAAGGTAAAAGGTAATACAGAAACACAACTCCCCTCCCAGAAACCTGAGTCCCCAGGAGGGGCTCTCAACCACCCCCTCACCTTTCCCCTACCCCTCTCAACCTTACCCCAGTCCCAAGGAAGAATGGAGGTTCGGCCAAGAGGATTAAGAAGCAAGGTGAATTAGCCAACAAGGAAATGGAGGGTGAGGTTAGAAAGCAAGATGGAGTTCAGCCAGCAGCCCCAGAGCTCTCCAGCAGGCAAAGAGCCAAGAGCAAAGCCCAGAGTGAAGAGAGCAAGATCGAAGTGGCATTATCAATCGTTTTGCTAATCATCTTTACACATCTCAGCAAGGCTGTGAGCAAAGTAGCCATCACCATTGTTTTCGTTTCACAGCCTATGATCCAGTCCTTCTCACCAAAACATTCTAGCTAGGCTCAAACTAGCACAATAATGAATGGCAATATGTTGTTGGTGGGGTTTTTTTGTTTGTTGTTGTCTTAAAAAAAGGCTACATTGGAAGGTGAAAATTGGTGCTCTGTAAGAAAGAGAAAGGAAAGAAGGTGCTTTATTGTTTACCTCAAACACACTTGCTTTCCATAGAGCTTTATACACAGGAATGGTTTGGGCTGTGCATAAATGAACTGTAAAAACTACAGCTATGGAAATTGTATTTGGAAGCATGGAAGAGTAGCTTGTTTTAACCTGAAGCAACATGAAATTGAATCATAGGAGTATATAGCAGTTTAGCTGTGTATCTATTCAGGCAAAGGGCTATGTAGATATATATGTGAGGATATTGGTATAATAACCCATGACTAGTATCCCAAGGTACTGTTCAGCTCCCCCTTCCTTTCCCCTTAAAAAGCAAAAAAACTGTGGATCTTATTTGATTAAGCTCTACAGCCTGAAGAAATGAAAATGTCCTTTACTTCTTTTTGAGTGTGAGCGAAATGTTATTTGCTAAGATTTCATTAGGCATAGTCAGAATTCCTTAACCTTGGGGAGTGTTTATTAAAGATATCATCCAACTTATTTATGTATTTAGGAATAATTAGCAAGTGAAAATGCAAGATATAAGGTAAGGAGTATTTTGCAAGGAAGCCAATATTTCACTAAATGCTTGTTTCTTTGTTAGTGAAGGGGTGCATTTGGTTACAGTTCATACTTTTAGTACACTTTGAAACAGAGAGAAAGCAGCCTCACATCCAGAAGGATATGGAAAATGCAATCAAGATACTACTAGCTATTAGAATCATAGAATGATAGAATGGTTTAGGTTGGAAGGGACCTCAAGGATCATCCAGCTTCAACCCCCGCCATAGGCAGGGACACCTCCCACTAGAGCAGGCTGCTCAAGGCCTCATCCAGCCTGGCCTTAAATGCCTCCAGGGAGGAAGCATCCACAACCTCCCTGGGCAACCTGTGCCAGTGTCTCACCACCCTCACTGTAAAGAACTTCCTCCTAACATCCAGTCTAAATCTCTCCTCTTCCAGTTTAAACCCATTCCCCCTCGAGACCTTGTCAATAGTCCCTCCCCAGCCTTCCTGTAGGCTCCCTTCAGATACTGCAAAGCCACTCTAAGGTCTCCTCGAAGCCTTCTCTTCTCCAGGCTGAAGAGCCCCAACTCTCTCAGCCTGTCCTCATAGCAGAGCTGCTGCATCTTGGTGGCTCTCCTCTGGACGCGCTCCAGCAGTTCCACGTCCTTCCTGTGTTAGGGGCTCCAGAACTGCACACAGTAGTCCAGGTGGGGTCTGACAACAGCAGAGTAAATGGGGAGAATCACCTCCCTTGCCCTGCTGGCCACACTGCTCTTGATGCAGCCCAGCACGTGGTTGGCTTCTTCATGGTTTCCTCTGAACCAGATTGTTCTTATTCTGAATGTAATTTTGTATATTGAAATAAATACCTCAAAACATAGCCCAATGAGGACCAGACAGAGCTAGGGATTTTACTTTTTCAACCTAATGTTTTGGATTGGATATAATTCAGGCTTTATTTGAGGAGAAAGTTCTTCACTGAGAGAGTCATTGGCTACTGGAATGGGCTGCCCAGGGAGGTGGTGGAGTCGCCGTCCCTGGAGCTGTTCAAGGCAGGATTGGACGTGGCACTTGGTGCCATGATCTAGCCTTGAGCTCTATGGTAACAGGTTGGACTTGATGATCTATTTGGTCTCTTCCAACCTTGGTGATACTGTGATAATTAAAGCAATACCTTTTGGGAGGTCCCTGGGGAGAGCTGTGGTATTAGTGGGCCAAAAAGTGGTTTAGTATTTTTTTTAAGTCATTATGTTGTGCATCTAGAATACATTCACTGGATCTTTTAGATTGAACCCAACTTCAAGACTGTAATTAGAAGCTAGTAAAATTCATCAAAACATTAATGAGGAAATAGGGAAGAAGCAGCCTCAAAATTGTAACAGACTTTTCAGTAATAATGGTTTATAAGAGTAATGTAACAAATCATCTCTTGAAAGGAAAGACCTTTCAAAAACACAAACGTGTTGGGTTTAGGGAAACTGATGCTGCTTATGGCTCTGTCTTAGTGATGAAAGGGCCAAAGGAAATTTGAAACTTGTTCTAGGTTGTGTGCTGAGTACTCTCTAGTACTGTCAGATTAGATGTATGTTTTCCAAGTTCACTCTGAAGAGTAAATTTTTAGATTGGAAGATCTCTAAGTAGAGTATGAAACAAAATAATTTATTAAGTGACAGAGACACTGTGAATTGAAATGAGAATGAAATTAGCTTTATTCTGCATGAAATGAAGGCTTTTAACAAGGTCAATTCCATTACTCAGTTTTACACTAAATCTGTGTTGAGGAAGTTGCAGGGAAGGTGAGCTGTGGCAGAAAGAGGCAGGAGGAAATACCAACTTTTTGGCCTGGTTTTGTCAAAATCTAGGATTCAAAGAAGCTTGCTGTGAAGCAGACAGACAGCATTGTATGAACTGTGATGGTAATAGAGTGTCCTGGTTTCAGCTGAGGTAGAACTAATTTTCTTCTCAGTAACTCACTTCTTAGCTGCTAAAGTAGTGCTGCATTTTGGATTCAGTGTGAGAAGAATGGTGATAGTATACTGAGGATTTTAGTTGTTGTAAGGCATTAGGGACTTCTCAGCTTCCCATGATGTGCTAGTGTGCAGGAGCACGAGAAGCTTGGAGGGAGCACAGCCAGGACAGCTTACCCAAACTAGCCAAAGGGATATTCCCTACCAGAGAATGTCATGTTCACTATATAAACAGAGGAGTTGGCTGAGGGATGGATCACTGCTTGAGCATCAGTCAGCAGGTGGTGAGTGATTGCATTGTACATTATTTATCTTTGCTGGGTTTTATTTCTCTCTCTCTCTTTTTGTTATATTCCTTTTCATTGCTGCTACTACTACTATTACTATAATCACCATATTATATTAGTAGTATTTTATTTTAATTCATAGAATCATAGAATGGTTTAGGTTGGAAGGGATATCAAGGATCATCCAGCTCCAACCCCCTGCCATAGGCAGGGACACCTCCCACTAGAGCAGGTTGCCCAATTATTAACCTGCCAATTATTAACCTGCCCTTATCTCAGCCCATGAATTTTAAGTCACAGTTTAAAACAGGAAAAAGGTAACACGTGGTTGAATTGGGAGTTTCTTATGCTGCATTAATGAAAGTTTGAAGTGAGTTACCTTTTCGTGCACCCAGATTATTAGGGTATTAGGAGGAGAAAATAGCTATTAAGTTGATTTTCAAGCTACTGTATGAAAGAAAGTACAGATGATAATGAAGTAAGTTTTCAGAACACTTTTGTAATAAATCTGTTCCCAGTGCTTTGTCTTAAATCTGTTCCCTATCAGTGTTTTCAACCCATGAATGACAGATTAGGTAAGGAACTCATGCTTTAACCCTGGGAGTTTAGAAGAAGTGTTGATGACATGCAGGAGATTTGTATTGTTAGAGATGGATCAGATTTAGCCCAGTACAGTTTCTGTGAAGCAGAAGTGAGAGAGGATTAGAGAAGACAACAAAAGTGTAGAAGAAGCCATGAACTATCAGTGTAACCTTCAAGATCAAGTAGTTATGGCACTAGAAGAAATGCAAGCTTAACGTTTTCATTTTCACATGCTTGCACACAGGACGTATCTCTTGGGGACCTTCTCTGGATACAATTGAATTGAAGTATTAAATCAATTCTAACAAAATTGTTCTGAAAAATCTAGTTAGGAGAAAACCTTGTATAGGTGATAAAAAAGAATCCAGAGTCTTGGTTTAGATGTGATTTATTCCTGTCTTTGAATATGCTGAGCAGGGCATCCCAAATATTGTGTTAGATGCCATTTTGGAAAAGATTTACCTCTTTTACCACGTTAGTATAATTTATCCTTGGCTCTTGAGTAAGATTTTTTCCTAGTCTCACTGCTTTTTCAACATTGAGGTGAACATGAGCCTATCAAGGACTCATCATCTTTGAGGAGTGAAGATAGTGGATGACCAGATGACACCAGCATAGGGAAGATGCAACCCTTAGGTGAAGTTACACTCTCAGTAGCAAAACAAAGAGTGACAACTACCGAAGGAAAATATTTGAAGACCATGCAGCTTTACCCTTCCTGATACACACATTTGGTTGCACCTGTAGATGTTAGTATAAAAGCCTGTGGTCTTTGTGCGTGGTACCACAGGGCAAACCACGAAGTGCGAGCAGCATGCTAAGGGATGGTTGTGAGCCAACATGTGATGCAATTCCTCTGAGTGATTTATGCCACTTCTAGGTGGGGAAATGCTTCACCACCAAAAAACCTCAAAGGTGGAAGAATTATGTCATTGCCACTGTTATTGGCTAAAATTAATTGATGCTGTGGTGCCTTTGTTATGATTAAAGGGCTGGATGAAAATGCAGTTCATCAGAAAAATCAGTGATCCATTTAGAGTTTTTCTTTATTTTCATGTTTGTATAGCGTAGAAACTGAGGGATTCTGAAAGAGCAGGACATAGGTGGTTTGGGAATGCAGCTGCTGTTAATTGAGAAATGTATCACAGTATCACCAAGGTTGGAAGAGACCTCACAGATCATCAAGTCCAACTCATTACCACAGAGCTCAAGGCAAGACCATGGCACCAAGTGCCACGTCCAATCCTGCCTTGAACAGCTCCAGGGACGGCGACTCCACCACCTCCCTGGGCAGCCCATTCCAGTAGCCAATGACTCTCTCAGGGAAGAACTTTCTCCTCACCTCAAGCCTAAATTTCCCCTGGCACAGCCTGAGGCTGTGTCCTCTTGTTCTGGTGCTGGCCGCCTGAGAGAAGAGAGCAACCTCCCCCTGGCCACAACCACCCCTCAGGTAGTTATAGACAGCAATAAGGTCTCCCCTGAGCCTCCTCTTCTCCAGGCTAAACAATCCCAGCTCCCTCAGCCTCTCCTCGTAGGAATGTATAATGAGAAATTTTATATAGAGCTTCCTACAGACTAATAAAGGTATCAGATTTTTTTTTCTAGGAAATTCTTTGATGTTTCAGTGTCCCTTCTTGTTATTTCTAACCAATTGTAATTTTAATCCTTGCTTGCTTCTTTTCTGAGTGCAGAACTGCACCTAGTCTTCATAGGTACGTGCAAAATTGTCCAGCAGAAATACAAGTACTTTTCACGCTCTTAGAAGGTTTTAAGTAGCTCTCAGTTAATATGCAAAACTGAAATGTCTTTGGAAAACAGGCACCGAGTTGAATAACAGTGCCTTGTGTCTTCTGAACAGTGGTAGCTCCTCCTTTGAGAGAAACGTAATGGTACAGCGACAGAACTTGGTAAAAGGAGCCAAACTGGTTATTACAGTTGGCATCAGCGTTGATTTATCATAGAATCATAGAATGATAGAATGGTTTAGGTTGGAAGGGACCTCAAGGATCATCCAGCTCCAACCCCCTGCCATAGGCAGGGACACCTCCCACTAGAGCAGGCTGCTCAAGGCCTCATCCAGCCTGGCCTTAAACGCCTCCAGGGAGGAAGCATCCACAACCTCCCTGGGCAATCTGTTCCAGTGTCTCACCACCCTCACTGTAAAGAACTTCCTCCTAACGTCCAGTCTAAATCTCCCCTCCTCCAGTTTAAACCCATTCCCCCTCATCCTGACATTATCAGACCTTGTCAATAGTCCCTCCCCAGCCTTCCTGTAGGCTCCCTTCAGATACTGGAAAGCCACTCTAAGGTCTCCTCGAAGCCTTCTCTTCTGCAGGCTGCAGAGCCCCAACTCTCTCAGCCTGTCCTCATAGCAGAGCTGCTGCAGCCCTCTGAGCATCTTTGTGGCTCTCCTCTGGACCCGCTCCAGCAGTTCCATGTCCTTCTTGTGTTGGGGGCTCCAGAACTGCACACAGATTTGTGGTTCTCTAAACCATAGCTGGGAAGTGTGTTGACCTTTAAGTAAATCTGGACTGTGTTTGGATGCAAACTTTGAAGCATTACAGAAGACTTGTTGTGTACTAAACTATTGAAAGGTGTGCAGTTCAAATAAAATGGCTGCCTTGGTTATCTTGAGTAGGGCACAGAAATGGCAATCAGAAGATTATGTGGAAGGCTGTGGATGCATTGATGGATGCTTTTACTGTTGCTGAACAATAGTTCTTGTTTTCTTAAAGCAAAACAGCACTCTGTAGGACATCCTAATACATCTGATTATTCATGGCATAAAAGGTTGAGATGTTACAATTATCCTGATTGTTGGCACAGCTTGAAAAAAAACAACCAAGCAAAACCAGACAGACAAAAGACCAAAAAATGAACAAACAAAACCACCAAAACAACAAAACTCTTAGTTCTTTCCCATCAGCAGGAAAGATTTGTTTGGTTTAGTAGTAGTAGTAGATCATCTTTCTTACGTGGTCTTGCAGCCACAGAACTTCTGTCACTTTAATTTCAGCAGTTACTTTTAGTACTGACAATGAACACATAATTGGTGAAAATGCTATTCTTAAATTATAGATAGTACTTCAAAAGAGTCAGCATCTCCAGCATCAAAACACATTAATAACTTCATAAACTAACATCCCCTGGAATTCCAGGCACATTTTGAAATGTGAAGTATTTGGTTGAGTTACCATTTAGGTATCTTTTTTCTCTGGGAGTGTATTTACTTCTTTACATTGATCCTTCCCAGATTGTTTGTTTGAGGTTTGTGTTTAGAATAGAATAGAACAGAATCAACCGGGTTGGAAGAGACCTCCAAAATCATCCAGTCCAACCTAGCACCCAGCCCTAGCCAGTCAACTAGACCATGGCACTAAGTGCCTCATCCAGGCTTTTCCTGGACACCCCCAGGGACACTGACTGCACCACCTCCCTGGGCAGCCCATTCCAATGCCAATCACTCTCTCTGGCAAGAACTTCCTCCTAACATCCAGCCTATACTTCCCCTGGCACAACTTGAGGCTGTGTCCCCTTGTCCTGTTGCTGGTTGCCTGGGAGAAGAGACCAACCCCCACCTGGCTACAACCTCCCTTCAGGTAGTTGTAGACAGCAATGAGGTCTGCCCTGAGCCTCCTCTTTTCCAGGCTAAACAACCCCAGCTCCCTCAGCCTCTCCTCATAGGGTTTGTGTTCCAGGCCCCTCACCAGCTTTGTTGCCCTTCTCTGGACACGTTCCAGCACCTCAACATCTCTCTTGAGTTGAGGAGCCCAGGACTGGACACAGTACTCAAATCAGTCTAATAAAAGATAGCCAACATAGAAGACACTACCTAAGTGTTACATCCCACTAAATGAAAAGTAGCCCATAGAGGGTCCACATTTACTTTAAACTTTGGTATGAAACTGTAACTTTTTTTTTTGTATGTGTGCCTAAACTCATAATGCCAAGCTTGTCTTCTGGTAAGATTACTTTGCATTTTCTAATCATTTTAGTCTTCCCCCTTTTTTTTTTTCCCCTCCAGTATTAAAATCTAATTTTTGTATGTGAAGGTGGTGTGTAAAGTATGATTAAGTTACATGGATTTATCCCTTTTAATAATGGAAAATTTAGTTTCAGGCAAACCAAGTCATCAGCATAGTAGAAAAGAAAAATGCTAGGAACCTTAATGTCTAGTTTTGGTGGTGGTGTTTTTTTTCAAGCTCCCACGTATTTTACACAACCTGCTCCAAGTAATTATATTATTATAGTGGTTGCCATTAATGACTGCGATGATTGAGGCTGCAAATCAGTTTCCATTATAATCCCTTGTTGTCACATAATCATAAATTACCAAAACACTAAACTAAAGTTTTCCACAATTTTTCTGCTGAGAGATAAATTTGAGGGGAGAGAAGAGGAAAAAGAATTTGAATTATCCTTATAACAAAGTCTTGGGCAGTAATTTTGCATTATAGGATCAAAATGCATATTGAACTGAACAGTTATCATTTCCAGGGACTAGGAATACTCAGAAAGAGAAGGTTAAATGACAATGAGTACAGAACTGCCTTGAATTTTGGTTGCACTTCTAATTTTGGCTAGCCCCACTGCTATTCACTTTGCAGCATCTCTGCAAAACACTACAAACAGTGTTAGCCTTATTAGCATCTGCATCCCACAACAAAACTACACTGTCAGTTTCACCGATAATCAGATGACAATCTGACATTCTGATTTCACTGACAATCAGATCACAGTAGAGACAATGGTCAGTTGTAGCTTTACTATTCCAGTTGTGAATCCCACTCCTGACTCTGATACTGGTTTTCTTGAGGGGAAAAGTTTCCCTAAAAATGGGAAGGCAATATAAGTATTTACAGTGATTCTTTTCCCAATAGTATCTCCTTGAATACTGTGTCCAGTTCTGGGCCCCCCAGTTTAAGAGGGACATTGAGATGCTTGAGTGTGTCCAGAGAAGGGCAACGAGGCTGGTGAGAGGCCTCGAGCACAAGCCCTACGAGGAGAGGCTGAGGGAGCTGGGATTGTTTAGCCTGGAGAAGAGGAGGCTCAGGGGAGACCTTATTGCTGTCTACAACTACCTGAGGGGTGGTTGTAGCCAGGAGGAGGTTGCTCTCTTCTCTCAGGCAGCCAGCACCAGAACAAGAGGACACAGCCTCAAGCTGTGCCAGGGGAAATTTAGGCTTGAGGTGAGGAGAAAGTTCTTCCCTGAGAGAGTCATTGGCTACTGGAATGGGCTGCCCAGGGAGGTGGTGGAGTTGCTGTCCCTGGAGCTGTTCAAGGCAGGATTGGACGTGGCACTTGGTGCCATGGTCTGGCCTTGAGCTCTGTGGTAACAGGTTGGACTTGATGATCTATGAGGTCTCTTCCAACTTTGGTGATACTGTGAGACTGTGAAAATAACATATTTCTGTATCGTTGCAGATAAGTCTGTATGTAAACTTTTTACAGTGACCACTACACAAAGCTTGTTTCCCATTTAAAGTATTTGTGGTACAACTTAGCAACTTATTTTACTGTATAAAGAGATCACATTTTAAGACATAATATTAGTGAGTACTTGGGCAGGCAGACTGGAAGGATAAGCTTTTAACCCTAACATTCATTTCCTGTGCTTGTTTTATCATCCTTAATGTTAAGTTAGCATCATTTTGTTTCCTAGAATTCATTGTACGAAATGGTGATTTGTTCCTTCCCCTCAGCCCTCTGGGAGAATATTTTAATTAGTTTCTTGAGATCTATGATGATAAACTGAAGTACTGTTACTGAAGAAAAAATACAGGTTTTGTTACATCCCAAATTTGCTTCTCCACTGGTCTATCTGTAAAGTGTTGCTGCTGTAAACATTGATTTTATGAGATGCTGTGAAATACTGCAAAGGCATAGTTTACAGATTAAATAAATCATAACATGGAAAAATGCATAAGCCTTCCAAAAGGTCAGGTTCTGGGAGACTTCATTGTCTGCAGAGGGTCTTGTGAGTAGTGAGATGCCCTGCAAATGGAAGTTTTCCAGTTCTGGATTCTTTTACAACTGGGGTCTTTGAATATTTTGCAACTCTCCTATGCTCTGTGGTTTTTCTGCCAAGATGAGCAATTTACCAAAGCAACCACTCTTCTGGATATGTAAGTGCTGAAGTCCTGATCTGTAACCCACAAGGAGTGCTGGTAGTCCTCTTATTGGTTTCAGAGGGCTTTGACTCAGGTAGTTGGACTTTGAAGCGCCCCAGATGACTTAGGTAATTAAAAAAGTAAAAAGGCTTTTAACAAACAATTATGATTTGAATATTTAGGATGCTGTGTGTCTGAAATAATTTGTCAGTGTTCCAAAGGTTTATACATTTAAATATTTCTGATCTTGGTGTCTCTTCTTTTATTTCTCCAGTGGCAGATGAAAGCAAAGTGGGTTTGTTGGCCGGACACAAATCAGGTAAGCTGTTCCTATTTTGGAGGAAAAGTCATCAACTTGAAAGTAGTATGAGCAGTAAATTAAAAACAGCTTACAGAAGCTATGGTGACTACAGGAGCTGCAAAATTAAGGCATTACTTTGTATGTGCTGACTCCAAATTGAACAATGCTGATTTAAGGATTGTTCTTTGACAAGCAGGCTTTGTAGCCATTTGCAGGAAGAGTTGTAACTTTATTTTTCAGTACAAGTATTGTAAACTGAATCATAGAATCATAGAATCAACCAGGTTGGAAGAGACCTCCAAGATCATCCAGTCCAACCTAGCACCCAGCCCTATCCAGTCAACTAGACCATGGCACTAAGTGCCTCAGCCAGTCTTTTCTTGAACACCTCCAGGGACAGTGACTCCACCACCCCCCTGGGCAGCCCATTCCAATGCCCTTTCAAGTAAGGACAAGTGCCATGTGCCTTCTGGAGTCTTAAACAATATGCATTTTGGAAAAAAAAATTAATTGCTTTTTCTCCTTGCTCTGAGTTCCACTTCTATGACCAGGAATATCAGATAACATTAAAAATGATTTCTACCTATTAAATAAAATAGTAATAATGATTTTTTAAATGTCAGAGCTTTTCCTTTCATTGTAGAAGAAATAATTTGTTTCTTTCTTAAGGCCATAGTAATAACAAAAATTAATCCATGCTGCTGTCATTACTGTACCTATTGATTAAGTCAGTCCCACAAACTACAGCGTGGCATTGTACAGCTTGCAGTTCTTGTACTGAAAACATTTTCAAGGGCTTACAAGAGATTGTAATTTTTGGTAAGCTGTGGATAAGTTGACATAAGAATCCTTAAACTTTCAAGAAATCCCAAGTCATTCAGCAGCCTCCTCTGATGTTAAAACCTGTGAAGTTTCAGGCTGCCCCTTTGTAGTGTGATTGCAAGTTACCTTCCAGGTGCTGGAACCTGTGCAGAGAAGGGCAACAAAGCTGGTGGAAGGCCTGGGACACAAACCCTATGAGGAGAGGCTGAGGGAGCTGGGGTTGTTTAGCCTGGAGAAGAGGAGGCTCAGGGCAGACCTCATTGCTGTCTACAACTACCTGAAGGGAGGCTGTAGCCAGGTGGGGTTTGGTCTCTTCTGCCAGGCAACCAACAACAGGACAAGGGGACACAGCCTCAAGTTGTGCCGGGGGAAGTATAGGCTGGATGTTAGGAGGAAGTTCTTCCCAGAGAGAGTGATTGGCATTGGAATGGGCTGCCCAGGGAGGTGGTGGAGTCACTGTCCCTGGAGGTGTTGAGGAAAAGCCTGGATGAGGCACTTAGTGCCATGGTCTAGTTGACTGGATAGAGCTGGGTGCTAGGTTGGACTGGATGATCTTGGAGGTCTCTTCCAACCTGATTTATTCTATTCTATTCTATTCTTTATCCCCTCCTCTGCAGAAATGAAAGTCTGTGTTCATGTAAGGGGATTGTTTGTAGTATTCCTTCTCTGTGCGACTGGATGTCCTTCTTTAGTTCCGTATGTGGATTTTCTTTATCTGAAGACCTTTTCCTGAACTTTGTAGACAAATTCTTTTAAATTTTTTTCTGGCATCTTTCCTCAGTCTGTAAACTTTTTGGATTCTCTCTCTGAATCAGGGGGTAGTTCATATGTCTTGTAACACCATCACTCCTGGGGAGAAAAAAATTCTTTCAACTTTTTGTTTTGGAAATGTGAAAGCTTCAAAGAAGTGATCTTGTCAGCTTGAGGAAGCTTGGGTTTTTTCCTGTTCAGAGAAGTTACTACAAACATTGCAGCGTCACACAGTTTTCCACAGGTCAGTGGAATTCACTGCTATCAAAGAATACTGGAGGGAAACCTGGTGAGATCATAACTCTCTAGCAATCAGTTGTTGTAAGTACATTAAGCTTTATAATACTACTTTTGGCAGCATTTGATCTTTCTTCTGCACACTTCTCCGGATTCTTGAGAACTGCAGCTTTGAAAAGTTTTCTGTTTGAAGACACCTGCATACTTTACATGAAACCGTGGACCCACGCTTACTGTACTTACGGTTATTTGCTTTACTTATCCTTCATAGGCCTCTTACATGTACCTAAGATCTTTCTTTTCATAGACTAAAATCAGGTCAAGGAAGCACATAAGGAATAGGTGCTTGGAGAGCAGCCAAACAGAAAGGGATCTGGGGGTGCGGATCGATACCCGCCTGAACATGAGCCAGCAGTGTGCCCAGGTGGCCAAGAGAGCCAATGACATCCTGGCCTGCATCAGGAATGGTATGGCCAGCAGGAGCAGGGAGGTCATTCTGCCCCTGTACTCTGCACTGATTAGACCACACCTTGAGTACTGTGTCCAGTTCTGGGCCCCTCAATTTAAGAAGGACATTGAGATGCTTGAATGTGTCCAGAGAAGGGCAACGAGGCTGGTGAGAGGCCTCGAGCACAAGCCCTACGAGGAGAGGCTGAGGGAGCTGGGATTGTTTAGCCTGGAGAAGAGGAGGCTCAGGGGAGACCTTATTGCTGTCTACAACTACCTGAGGGGTGGTTGTAGCCAGGAGGAGGTTGCTCTCTTCTCTCAGGCAGCCAGCACCAGAACAAGAGGACACAGCCTCAAGCTACGCCAGGGGAAATTTAGGCTTGAGGTGAGGAGAAAGTTCTTCACTGAGAGAGTCATTGGCTACTGGAATGGGCTGCCCAGGGAGGTGGTGGAGTCGCCGTCCCTGGAGCTGTTCAAGGCAGGATTGGACGTGGCACTTGGTGCCATGGTCTAGCCTTGAGCTCTGTGGTAACAGGTTGGACTTGATGATCTATGAGGTCTCTTCCAACCTTGGTGATACTGTGGTACTGTGAATAGATACAAAGAACCTGGAGGCTGTTTCTTTTTTTTTCCCCATTGAGAATAAAAAATGCTAAACAACTTCTGAGAATATTGGAATATAAATGATTTTCCCAAGATCTTTCCTCTTTAAATACTATATTTCTCCTCTGTCTTCCATTTTCTAACTCTTCATAACAAGAAATCAAGCTGCAGTTTGAGCTTTTCCCAGTACTCTGTTCATATATTTCTTTTAAAGGTTTGTTCAAGAACATAGTGTTCTTTTTCTCTGGTCCCTTTTTTACTGTTTTTTTAGTTATATGTGCTATATGCATTTTGCTGACATTCAGTCACATCACAGAGCTTTTGTTTTAGCATAGCTCATTGTGCTGCCTTCCCAGAGATACAGGGAAGGGTTCTTTCTTTGCTGAAGAATGTGTGAAGGGAAACATTGCAGCTTCTTGTGTTGGGAGCGAAACACCATTATTTTCTCATTACAGAATGAAGAGCTTCCATACTATTCTAGACTTCAGGAAATGAAACCTATTTCTACACAGAATTAATTATCGCCTACTAACAACCAATGCAATTATCCCTTCTCTACTTCAACATGACTTGTTCTATGAAATAATGCAGTTGAGTAATTCCCTCTAGGGAAATACCCTTTCTGTTCTGGTAGAGCGGTTCTTCAAGTATTCAGTCTCAGCTCTTGGTATAGCTACTGCATCCCTTCCTTACTGCATGTTACTGAGCAGCAGGGAGTTAGTAGCATGTATTCATTTCAAAAAGATTGTCACAATTCTACAGCAGAGCAAGGCATTAGAAGCATCTGTAGCTGTAGCCCTGTCTTTCTGCCTTTTTATGTACTGCACCCACAGACAGTTGGGTTTTTATAAAATGTAGGTTTGATTTTTAGAAGTAGGAGGAGGGAGGTTATTCTGCCCCTGTACTCAGCACTGCTCGGGCCACACCTTGAGTACTGTGTCCAGTTCTGGGCTCCTCAATTCAAGAGAGATGTTGAGGTGCTGGAACGTGTCCAGAGAAGGGCAACAAAGCTGGTGAGGGGCCTGGAACACAAACCCTATGAGGAGAGGCTGAGGGAGCTGAGGTTGTTTAGCCTGGAGAAGAGGAGGCTCAGGGGTGACCTCACTGCTGTCTACAACTACCTGAAGGGAGGTTGTAGCCAGGTGGGAGTTGGTCTCTTCTGCCAGGCAACCAGCAACAGAACAAGAAGACACAGCCTCAAGTTGTGCCAGGGCAAGTATAGGCTGGATGTTAGGAGGAAGTTGTTGCCAGAGAGAGTGATTGGCATTGGCATGGGCTGCCCAGGGAGGTGGTGGAGTCACCGTCCCTGGGGGTGTTCAGGAAAAGACTGGATGAGGCACTTAGTGCCATGGTCTGGATGACTGGCTAGGGCTGGGTGCTAGGTTGGACTGGATGATCTTGGAGGTCTCTTCCAACCTGGTTGATTCTGTGATTCTATGATTCTAAGCATGTCTGGACACATCTGAGCGTGTTCTAGGAGAAGATGGCTGGAGACTTGCTGCTGTGTTCCACCCTCACAGAAACGCAGTTGTGAATTCCCGTTCTTGTAGCTGACCAGTCCTCCATTCTGCCAGATGGAAGACTCCTGCAGTGCTTATAGGTGTTACTAGTGTTCAGATGTTTCCACAATACCACTGGCAAAAGCATTGATGCAGCCTACTTGGTCCTTTCTAAAAAAGACAGGGTTCGGAGCGTGTAAGGCATCTTTGAATCCTCTACGGATTTTGTCCTGTTGAAGCTTCCTGTGTGCTCAGCAGTGGCGCACCCACCTTCCCTGAACTCCATTCCAGTAACAAGAATGAGAAGCTCTATCATAAAGCAGGCAAAATCCCTGAAAATTCACAAAGATGGAACAATCATCAGGCTTTAGCTCAGGTTTTCATGAACTCTCAGCTTTTTAGAAGACCGATTCTGGGACAGCTAGGAGGACACTCAGAATGACAAGACTCTTGTACATCAAATATTACCTGATTTGCATCAAATACTCAGTTTGAGGACTGAATTCTTTACAGCTTTTTTTCTTCCCCTTAAATTCTTTTTGTGTGTGTGTGTGTTCTGATTTACTGCTTAGCCCATTTTTAGTCTGTATTGACTGTCTGCTGAGGCCTCTGCTGACACAGCTCTTTCAGATGATGCAGTGCTGGAGAAGAGCTGATGAGACATATTAATTAGCAAAATGGGCAAAAAAGCTTTCCTATTTTTATTTTAATGCCACTAGACCATGCTTTTGGCTGGGGTTATGTTTCATGGCAGTTTTGAGATGAGACAAGTTGAAGACCTTATTTTCTTGCTCACTGCTTTGAAAGGAACATGTGCCTGGGCTATGGATTAGTACTGGCAAGACTAGATCATATGGGGGTAGCTCTGTTACAGAGATGAGTTTGAATTAATCGTCTATGCTAAGAAATAAAGTTAGGACTTGAACAGAAAAATGCTTATTAGGATAGTTTGAAGGATACTTTGGCTCAAGTTCTGCCCCTTACTGTTAATTTTGCTGGCAGTTTGGTTAGCAGATGACTGTTAAGCCTGCATGATTAACGTTCTGGGAAAGAAGGCTTGAAGAGGTAGGCATACAGCTAAGTTCTGGAAGGTCAAGGCTTGGATGAGGTCTCAGTATATACAGTTATAGACAGAAATAGACAAGGTAAAAAAGGTAATACAGACACAACTCCCCTCCCAGAAACCTGAGTCCCCAGGAGGGGCTCTCAACCACCCCTCACCTTCCCCTTACCCCTCTCAACCTTACCCCAGTCCTAAGGAAGAATGGAGGTTTGGCCAAGAGGGTTAAAAAGCAAGGTGAACAGCGAAGCAAAAGGAGGGTGAGGTTAGAAAGCAAGATGGAGTCCAGCCAGCAGCCTCAGCTTCTCCCCAGCAGGCAAAGCTCCCCAGCGAAGAGAAGAAGCAAGTGAAGTAATCTTTGTTTTGCCTTTCTTCTTTACACATCCCAGCAAGACTGTGAGGGAAGTAGACTTCACCATTGTTTTCATTTTACAGCCTATCATCTAGTTCTTCTCACCAAAACATGCTAGCTAGGCTCAAACTAGCACAAGTTCATAAGAATTTATCTTGTAACTGGGTCCACAGTAGAAGAGACTCATGTAAATGGCTGAGCTGCCTGGTATGTGCAAGCAAAGCACCTGTCCAGACAAGGACCAACAGAAAGCGTGCGGCATATCGAACCTGACAGTTACCTTTACATTTGTGAGAGGGAAAAAAAGCTTCATTTCATTTCTCTTTAATATCAAGGGTATAATATTGGCTGTGTCCATCATTCTTCCAAGCGTGAAGAGGAATTGTTTACTTTGTAGAATGCAGTATATCTTAACAATACCAGCATAGCCCCCCCCTAACCTATATATCTGGGCTTAGATACTGGAGACAAGCAAACTGTGGTGGCACTGTAAGCTGTGCAATGTGGTTTTTCCCATAGATCAGCCAGTCTGGTGCTCAGTGCTATTTCAGTTTGACACAAAACCACATGCAAGTACTGTTCTGCAATGCTTTGAGTACACCATATTACATATAAAGCCATGCCTCTTTAGCCTTTGAAGTACATAGCTATGGGTTAATTTTGGTGCTTAATTGCTGGGAATTTCCCCCCTTGTATATTCACTGCTGCCTTCACATTGGACTTCTCTCCCTGGGTGATTGTTTTTCTATGGCGATGGTGGTGGTGGTAGTAGTAATAGTAGTAGTGGTATCAGCCTTAATTAGGGTTCTCCAAGGAAAGTGTTCCTTTGACTATATAATTCAAAATAAATTGTGGCCTCCCCGTATCTGAAGGGAGCCTACAGGAAGGCTGGGGAGGGACTACTGACAAGGTCTAGTAATGTCAGGACGAGGGGGAATGGGTTTAAACTGGAAGAGGGGAGATTTAGACTGGATGTTAGGAGGAAGTTCTTTACAGTGGGGGTGGTGAGACACTGGAACAGGTTGCCCAGGGAGGTTGTGGATGCTTCCTCCCTGGAGGTGTTTAAGGCCAGTCTGGATGAGGCCTTGAGCAGCCTGCTCTAGTGGGAGGTGTCCCTGCCTATGGCAGGGGGTTGGAGCTGGATGATCCTTGAGGTCTCTTCCAACCTAGACCATTCTGTGATTCTATGATTCATCTGTATAGACTCTTGCAGTCAAGAAGCAATAAATAAGAGTCCTTTTTGTCAGTTAGAGTTCTTCTACACTTATGTCTGGTAAGGTCTAAAGTAAAAAATGTTACCTTGAATCTATCCTATTGGATTTATAAGGATTTCTAGTCCAAAAGTTAAAAAGCTTAGCTTTCAGTGAATCTCTACCTACTGTTGTTTTTTTGACATATTTTCCAATAGAGCTTGTCTAGTTAAACTAAAAGGAGACATTAATTTTCATAGCACTCTATGCCAGTATGGCTTCACTACTCCTTTGTTACTTTTTTATTTTAAAGTATCTGTAATAGTTTCCATAGTATAGATGGTTCTAACCATCCACCTATACTTGATAGAGCTTGGAAGAAGTGACTTGTTCAACACTGTGTAGTTGTACAAGAATGAAAACTACACTGTGACCAAGCCCATGGAACAGGGCATTGTAATACTGAAGAGTAGGCTCAGGGGAGACCTTACTGCTGTCTACAACTACCTGAGGGGTGGTTGTAGCCAGGAGGAGGTTGCTCTCTTCTCTCAGGCAGCCAGCACCAGAACAAGAGGACACAGCCTCAAGCTACGCCAGGGGAAATTCAGGCTTGAGGTGAGGAGAAAGTTCTTCCCTGAGAGAGTCATTGGCTACTGGAATGGGCTGCTCAGGGAGGTGGTGGAGTCGCCGTCCCTGGAGCTGTTGAAGGCAGGATTGGACGTGGCACTTGGTGCCATGGTCTAGCCTTGAGCTCTGTGGTAACAGGTTGGACTTGATGATCTATTTGGTCTCTTCCAACCTTGGTGATACTGTGATACTGTGAACTGCTGGGCTGCAGGATTTTTCCATGTCTTTGTGGTCAGAATCTGGAAGTCTGTAGAAGTACAACCTGAGCCTTTAACTTCCATGAGCTTTTAATTTCTTCTAGTGTTTACAGCGCTAAATACAGAATGTGAATGTTTTGAGTTTGGTGGTTTTTTTAAGCAAGAGAAGCTCCAATTGGAAATTCCAGATACTGATTCTTCTTAAGAGGCTTTTAAAAATGAGGCTGATGCAATAATGTCTCTCTTCCCTCCCTTTCCCCACTTCCCCAGTCAAATTCTGTGTATCTCTGCATAAGAAATGTGATTTTTCACTAACTCAGGGAGGGAAGGCTGGACACTTACCAGTTCTAGTGCTTCAAACAATTATTTTGAATTAACAGAACTTGCTCTATTGTTTAATCTGAATTAAAAGCAGTTTGCCGGTCCAAATCTCTTCTGAACATCAGATTGGTAGCCTTGACTTTCTTGCCAGGCCTATGTGGCTCACAGATAGCCTGGTTGGATGTCTCTCCTCTGTGAAGGGAAACAAGCTCTTACTTGCAAGATGAAATGTAAAATTTTACACCCCCAGTAACTCAGCAGCTGTACCTATTTCATTGACACCTTTCTCTTCTTCATTGGAGCTGGATGATCCTTGAGGTCCCTTCCAACCTAAACCATTCTATGATTCTGTGATTCTTGTTTTTGAAGACTTTATTAGCTGTGTGATGACGATTGTTGTGACCCCTTTTTTTGTTAGACTCTGAGAAAATCATCTGTTGATAAAAACTCCTCGCTTGAGGATGCAGTTTGATGTTTCCAGGTTGACCTAAAGCTTGCTGCTGCTGAAAATAGCATTCAGCCATCATGCCTCCTACCCGCAGCAGCCTGGTTCCCATTAATTCTTTCATTCCAGTGTCACAGCTTAGCTGATGAGATGGTTGAGAGGTAAACCAGTCAAAAAGTAAACCAAGAAAGACAGGAATGAATAGTGCTGGGCTTATCATCTTGAACCACTCATTTGGGAGAGACAAGCTTGCATGCCAGTAGAAAGGAAACTGGGCAAGCGGGTGGGCATGAGAACGATGGCTTTCAGAAGCCATTGTCAATTAAAGCACCTTATCTGCCACGTCATACCGTATCCTTAATAAATTCCAATGCCAAACCCACATTGATTTACAAATAAAATCAAATTTGAAAAAAAAAAAAATCTTTACTTGTTGTGGCTAAATTTACTTCCCCAGTGCCAAGGGAAAGAGGAAGAAAATGGCAATAAAACCTCTGCAAAGTGAAGAGCATCCCTGCTGTCTCATTCTCGATTTGCAAGAATCTTCTCTTAAATCAGTTATTCACTTTTACTTTCATGGATCCTTTGTGGTCTGTGACTGACTTCTAGCATACATTGTATAAGATACAGCAGAGCAATGCTCATCAATATTTCTTTGAACTACAGTCATTAAAGTGAATAGATTTGATCTGCTGAGAACAGTAACAAACTTGCAGGAGAAACTTTCTTTCCCTCAATGTTCTTGTGTGTGATTTAGGATCTAGAGCAGAGCTGAATGTGTGTGGTGGTTTGGGTGTCCCCCGCCCCCCCACACTTTAGAAATCACCCAGACTAGACTCAGCCGGCTCTGGAAATATGAATGAAGCTTATATTTACAGCTTAGCACAATATACAAGCAGATACTTACAGTATATGCAGTTATAGACAGAAATATACAAGGTAAAAAGGTAATACAGAAACACAACTCCCCTCCCAGAAACCTGAGTCCCCAAGAGGGGCTCTCAACCACCCCCTCACCTTCCCCCTACCCCTCTTAACCTTACCCCAGTCCCAAGGAAGAATGGAGGTTCGGCCAGGGGGGTTAAGAAGCAAGGTGGATCAGCCAAAGCAAATGGAGGGTGAGGTTAGAGAGTAAGATGGAGTTCAGCCAGCAGCCTGAGCTCCCCAGCAGGCGAAGAGCCCAGAGCAAAGCCTAGAGCAAAGTGACTTTATCTATGTTTTGCTTTTTTCCTTTTTTACACATCTCAGCAAGGCTATGAGGGAAGTAGCCATCACCATTGTTTTCATTTCACAGCCTATGATCTAGTCCTTCTCACCAAAACATTCTAGCTAGCTTCAAACTAGCACAATGTGGACCAACTACAGCACAGATGCAAATTCAAGGGTCTGTGATCAAAGTTTTATGACATAGCATAGTTGACTTCATGTCTTCTCTCTCCTGAAGATGATCCTATTATAGCCTTGTATTCATGAATGTCTAGCCACGTGTTTGAGCTCTCTTTCTCTCTATGCTGGTATCATTATTGTTACAATACTGTGATGAGCTGTTGTAGGGAACTAACCTAGTAGAAAAAAATAATTCTACAAAAAAGAAAAGTGTTCTTCTGGTTTAGATAAGGGAACAAGGAAAAGGAAGCTCAGGAGGAGAGAAGAATAGTTTTGTAACTGACAGTATTTGATCTTGGGATCAGCCTTAGCTGAAGGAAGTTGGCTAGGGTGCAGGGGGGAGACAGACACATCTGAGGGAGAAAGTGTGGATGAAAGAAGATTTGCAGATCTTCAGAGATGTCTGTGCTGAAAGAAAAGAAGTGGAGGAGCAAGTCTGAGTCTTTATTTCTTGTCCTGAAGACTAAACCAAAAGTGAGTTCCTGAGAGATTTAATGGCTGGTGAAACTTGGCTTTGTGTGAGTTTGGCTGTGTGATGCTGTTTGCAGTTGAAGGGCTATGGCTGTTCTTTCACTTTGTTTGGGCTGCTGCACTCTGGATCTTGTCCTGTCCCAAGGAGTGAGAGATGACTAAGCGGGCCTTGAGGGCCGCTGAGTCTCACATTCAAGGAGAAGCTTTCCTAAGTGCCAGATAGAATGAACATGCAGCTTAGACAGAAAGGGCATTTTGCTTAGGAACCACTGTGTGGGGTTTCTTTCAGACCAACTGATCACAAAAGGCTGCTGAACCAGAGAACAAATGACCTTGTAAAGGCCTAAGTTGAGCAGAAGCTGTTATTTCACATTGTCTCACCCAGCAAATGGGAATTTTCTCTGCTACAGCAGTGTAGTAAAACAACCCTGGCTGCAACAGCAGAGCCCTTTCTGTGTTCTCATTTTCAGAATAGAAGTATGTGTACATCCACCAGAAAGTCCTGAACAACTTCTGGTGCCCTGAAAGTGTACCAATGATAGATATTTCCATTTGACCCTCACAAAACAGATCTTAAACTGTACAAAATGCTCCTGCAAATGCCTAGCTAGGGAAATGCCTGCTAGAGTTGCAACATGACGTTTATTAGAGCAAGATGCTAGGGAGTGATTCTGGGTGTCAGGAATGCCTCATTTTTACATGTGGGTAAACTTGGAGTGGAAAGTCTGCATGGCAGTAATGATGATATTTTCTGAGAAGAGAAGGCCTGGTCTGGCAGATAACCAAACTGCAGTCTTCAGAGCTAAACAATAGAGGTGAAAGATTTACTTCTTTTCCATCATGTCTCAGCAATGTGGGAATTATGCATTACCCAGTATGAGTTGTTGGTATCCAGGGATTGCAAGCCAACACCGCTTTTCCTTATGAGTATTCTTTGCTCCAGGAGCAGAAAAAGGGTCAGGAACTTTGTTTAATGTAACCTGGGAAATTTCATGCTCAGCAGTTACCCAGTGTTGCAGGTCCCTTATGATACAGAAATGGGGGAAGTGACTAGGAAAACAAAATATTCAACAGACAAGATTTTTTTTCCAGTGGATATACCCATACATTCATATTTTGTTCTATCTCCTGTTTTCTTCCTCTTTAATTTCCTGAAGTGATTCTGGCATATTGTTATATTACCTGAGGCTTGGAGTTGGGGGGGGGAGGTTTGATATTCACATTCCACAGTTGCTATTTCTCCCCCTGGTCAGTATTTCTGAATATTGTTCTGTGCAGAAATCAGGGAAGCAAGTTAAGACAGTATTAAAACCTCCCAGGATGTTTAAGTAGTAAACATTACCATTAAACATTTACATGTTTATTTAAACATGTAATTTACATGTAATTTAAACATTACATACATAAACATTTAAGTAGTAAACATTTAAACACAGACTTTAAATAGTGGTAATGAGCACATCCACTTATCATATGGCCTGCTAGTATTTGAAGTAAGTGGTCATATTGCTGTGGTAAATATGTTGTCTGAGTCAGCTTGCAGTGGACTGAAGCAGTCTGTATCTGTTGCATACTGAAGTACTCTCTCTGGTACATGCTGCAGTGCTGGCCTGAGTTGTAGGCTCTTTGAGACATGCATTCACTTCCTGAGACCTGGTGATACCTTACCCTGTGACTGTGCTGAGCCTGCCACGTTTCATGTCTTTGCTGAAAGTTTTTGCTTTGAAAGTTTTTGGTTTTTTACTACCTCCTAACCCAGGTTGTTTCTGACATGAGAGCAAGAAAGCTTGTAAATACGGTGGCTGTGTCTGTATGAGGAGTGCTGTACCCAGCAGAAACAAAGCTTTCTCTGAAAGCAGTGTTGTGGAGGGGAAAATTAACTGAGGCAGGATGATATTTTATAAAAATATATAATGTATTAATTTTAGTATTCTGAACTCTCACCACCCCCAACCACTGAATTTTAATATTTGGTTCGTTAACACGNAGGCCTTGAGCAACCTGCTCTAGTGGGAGGTGTCCCTGCCTATGGCAGGGGGTTGGAGCTGGATGATCCTTGAGGTCCCTTCCAACCTAAACCATTCTATGATTCTATGATTCAATAAACAGAGAGAGAGAATCCCCGTGGTCAGTATGCCACCTGGGGTCAATACGCCGTTTGCCCAGTAGATGGGCCCAAGCTCCTTCTGCTCTGTCGCAGAAGGCAATAGAGAATTACAAAGGCATTTAAGCATTTACTTACATATTATTATTACCCACTCGCAGGGCTAGCCGCAGTCCAGACAGTGCCCAGATGCTTTCAGGAGACTCCATCTTGTTGACACTGTTGGGATCTCCCCGCTGGTTGGGATCTCCCAGCTTCAGGGGAAAGGACGCAGATAATCTCTGACCTTGTTCTCCTGGCATCTTCTGGATGATCTGTGTATATGTCCAGGGATTCTAAGCAGGACCTTCGGGTGCAGAGGCAGGATGTCGTGCAGTCTCAACACGATGTCACGCTGACCACACAGGCTGATCGCGTGCAGACAATCCAGGGTCTGCTCCTGGTAACTCACGGCAGTGGAGTTTACCAGGCAGTGATAAGGCAGCGGGCACGCAGGATGTTGTGCAGTCTCAGCACGATGTCACGCTGACCACACAGGCCGATCGTGTGCAGACAATCCAGGGTCTGCTCCTGGTAACTCATGGCAGTGGAGTTTACCAGGCAGTGATAAAGCAGCAGGCATGCACTAGGGTGCACGGCAGCATGAGAGACTGGGCTTCGTAGAGACAGGCAGGCAATACAGGCAAATAGCAGCAAGCAGTGAAGCAAAAGCACATTGTTCACCTGCGTATCTCCTTTTGTCAATGTGGGCCGAGATTAATTGCCCTTTGGACACAGAATAGCCAATCAGGATGGCAGTTAGCCAAACCATACCATATTAGGCAGGGTCCACATGCCTGGCTCCCCCAAATATGGAAATAGCACGGGCTTTGCACCTGGTGGGCCACAAGCTAGACACTTGGGCTTACACAACCGCGTTACACAACCTGAGCCCTGGGCAGGCCAGACTTTATGGTGCCAGTCTATTGTGTCCCTTTTGATAGGTAAACAGATATAAGCCTGGTTTGGGCTTATGGGCCCTCCACGACAAGCAGAAGCAGTGTAGCTGCGTTAGTGCAGTGTTACACAGGGTAGTAGATACTGCACTTCTGCAGAACTGGTTATTAAAACTTGAGACCTTAACATCTCTGGATCATGCAATATCATGCCCAGTAAGAATTGTTATTAAATTTGAATTGACTGGAAATGACAAAGAACAACAAGAAAAGTGGCATTATCCCTAATCAAAGAACAAGAAACAATAGGTTTGAGTTTTGAAGAATGTACATTTAAAGATTGAAGAATATGAAGAATTTAGTGCAATTTTTATTGAAACTGTAATGATTGTTGTCGTAGTAGCCCTGAATAGGCCAAAATTGACCTGTACATGTCCCAGCTTGCCCAGACATGTTTTTCTGCTCTCTCTCTTTCTGTTTTGGGGAGAGAGACAAAGAACCTGGAGCCACCGAGTCTAAGGACTCTGGCTTGCACAGACTTGTTTTGCAACTTTTTACATCCTGTGGTAAACAAGGTACATACACTTGGCTTGTGCCTGCCTCATCCAAGGCCTGTATTTTTCCCAACTTTGGGTAAAGTAAGCCTGTGGCTTTACCTAATTTGGTTAAGATCAGCTAACTGTCATTCTGATTGGCTGTTCTGTGTCCAAAGGCCCATTAGTCTTGGGCTACATTGATAAAAAGAGATGAACAGGTAACACAACATGCTCTGCCATTGTATTTGTGCCTGCTTGCCTGCTGCTGCCTGCTGCCATTGCTTTATGCATCTTGAACTGCCTGGAGACTGCCTGCCTCGAGTTTACCAGGAACAGGCTTAAACACCTCCATGCAATAGGCCTGCATAGCCAGCGTGGCGTTGTGCTGAGACTGCACATCACAAGACGTCCTACCTACACCTCAAAGTCTCCTGCCAAGACAGGAAGTCCTACAGGTACACCGATCATCCAGAGAAATCAAGATAAGGTCAGAGGTCCTCTGCTTCCTTTCCCCAGCATCCTGTGAAGCCTGGGAAGAGTAAGAAGCCTCGTCAGCTGACAAGACACCAACAAAACTCCCTGAAAGTGTTTGGGTACTGTCTGAAGCTGTAGCTAGCCCCGTGAGTTGGGAGATTAGTATTTGTGAGTAAACACTTAAAGCCTCTTGTAATTCACCATAGCCTTCTGCCATAAGCAGAAAGGAGCTCCTTGAGTCCATCTAGTGGAAAAGGAGTATATTTAACAGCAAGCCGTATGTTGACCACAGGAACATTCTCTTCCAGTTCAGTTGAGTTCAATTAATGCTATATTGTTGCTAATTATTTGTTCTAGATCCTATGTTATTGTTTGTGTAATGTTTCCATGACCATTGCAGAAGAACCTAATTATTATTAACATTAGTGTTTGGAGGGGGTGAGACTCCCAAATATTGAAAATTAATAATATTTTTTTTAAATACCATCTTGCATTAATTAATTACTCCTCTATTACAATTGTAAATGAGGCAGAGCAGCCAGAAAACAAATTTAATCCTGAGGGCCTCCTGCTGTATGTTCATCTTTAAATCAGAGAGCTTTTCTGGTGATGGTGCCTGAACAGATGGCTCATGAAAGAGCCTGCATGACTGAGAGTAAGGTGGTTTCCATCATGAAATTCCCTCCTTGGCCCTAAGAAGAAATCTAGAAACAGCAAATGGACCTGTCAGATCTGCATTTCTAAGGCCTTGTAAGGCTCTTTAGTCATCAACTCTGTAGCTGGTGACAGCCAGACTGCATCCATTTCAGAAAGCAAATGTGTTGCCTCAGAGGACATCTTCTGTAACTGAGGAGAAAGTGTTGATAACTTTCTAACTCCCCTGTGTAACATTTACCACCCTCTACAGTTAGAAATGGAGTCACAGCCTTCCTGACAGTCTTTCCTCTGGCTTTTGGGTTTGTGTTCCTTTAAGGAGTATCAGAGTATCTGTGTATTTTGCAGGCTTTCTGGTGAATGATCTGCAGGTGTTTGGGAAAGACCTTCAGAGTACTAGATTCTGAAAAGTTGGCTGTGATCAGTGTTGGCAGCTACTGCGATTCTTTTAGTCGCTTGTTGTGACCAAAGAGACCAACAGCCATTGCTGAATGCTTCATTTTACTAATTCCTTCCCTCCAGGAGCTGAATTTTTAATGGGCATAATATTCAGTGCTGGCAGTGGCTGTCCTGAAGCCATTGGTGCAAAACAGTTAATGAATTTGGGAAAGTTCCCAGATAATACATCTGGCCCTCTAACATATTTTGGAGTATGAAGTATGAGGTGTAGAAAGGAGAGCACTGAACTAGATGAGCTACTGGCTGAAGAGGGGAAAGGAATACTTTTCTGTTTTTTTAAACTACTTGACTGAGAATGTTTAATTATGTAGCCCCACAGAAGATTCAACTGTGGTGGTTTTGTTTAGGTTTCTGTTAGTTTTGTTTACTGTTTTTCCTTAAATGTTTTACTACTATGTATTTCCACTTCTCTTTTGAGGCTTGAATATAGACAGGGAAACATTTATAATTCTCCACTTTAAGTGATTCTCCTTCTTCATTTTTTATTTTGAAGTCCCATCATCTTGCCATGTCAATAAGAAGGATTTTGAAGGTAGCTGCCAGTAATTGATATTTCTAGTCCAGCTCACTTCTGGAATAGTATCTTGTACAGGGTTTGCCTTTAGCAGAGTTTGAAATGAGGTTTTACTATATAAAGTGAGTTGCTGCCACTATTTATTAATAAGCATCTTTGTGTAATAAAAGCTGTGCAGAGCAATATGGTTCAGAAATTAACTCTGAAATATAGATTTACATTGGTATGCATTGTCTGTCTCCTGAAACATTATTTAGTGGATCTTTCAATACAGCAGTGCTACTTAGCACTTACCTAACTGCATGCTGAAAGTACCCACAATACCATCACTAATTAAGTGTCCTACCAGAATGCTTTTTATCTGACTTGAGAGCAGAGTGGGAGAGTTTTTTCTGTGCATAGCAGTGGCAGCCCAAATGCAAAGCATCATGGAGGAGTAGAAAGAGCTTCCTTGAATTGTCATCTACGAGCAGGTACTTTCCTCCCACCTCAGGTAAAGCCACCATTGAAACATGTGAGCTTCTGTATTGGTTACTCTGTTTTTTCTGCCTGTTATCTTGATAGATGACATTTCTCATTTGCCTGAAATTAGTCTTGCACAGGGTGATGTAGTTTCCAATAATTTCATTTTTGTCTACAAGTAATTTTGTAATGTCTGGTATCTTAACCCTATGTGTTACAAAAGATCACTGTTGCAATGAGACCAAGCTTATACGTTTGGTTTGGTTTTCGAGGGGTTGGTGGAGGGGTTTAGGAGGGCTAGAGAGGGGGTTGGGGGGGTTGCAGGGATGGTTGGTTGGTTCTTTTTGTTGTGATGTGTTTGGGTTTTGTTTGTTTGCTTATTTTTTTAAACCACTTTAAATGGTGATGTTTCTTTCTGAAGTGGCGTGACACCTGTACTGAGGCTATGTTATATCTGATTCCTGCCCTCTTAGTTGTTTGCCGTCTGTTGTGAGACTTCTTTAATACTTCCCTCCTTTTCAAGTTGGGTCTTAGATCCTGTGATGGTTTGGGTGTTCCCCTGCCCCCCCACACTTGTAGAAATCACCCAGACTAGACTCAGCCGTCTCTGGAAATTTGAATGTTATATTTACAGCTGGCACAATTTACAAGCAGATATTTACAGTATATACAGTTATAGACAGAAATATACAAGGGAAAAAAGGTAATACAGACACAACTCCCCTCCCAGAAACCTGAGTCCCCAGGAGGGGCTCTCAACCACCCCTCACCTTCCCCCTACCCCTCTCAACCTTACCCCAGTCCCAAGGAAGAATGGAGGTTCGGCCAAGAGGGTTAAAAAGCAAGGTGAAGCAGCCAAGCAAAGGAGGGTGAGGTTAGAAAGCAAGATGGAGTCCAGCCAGCAGCCTCAGCTTCTCCCCAGCAGGCAAAGCTCCCCAGCGAAGAGAAGAAGCAAGTGCCCTAATCTTTGTTTTGCCTTTCTTCTTTACACATCCCAGCAAGACTGTGAGGGAAGTAGACCTCACCATTGTTTTCATTTTACAGCCTATCATCTAGTTCTTCTCACCAAAACATGCTAGCTAGGCTCAAACTAGCACAGATCTAAAATAAACTTTTCTGGATATCTGTCTTGGAGGGAAGCATATCTGCGACCCAAAAGTTTCACCTCCAGTTTTTCAAGGAGATTAGCAGGTTTAGCACATGCAGATGTGTTTCTTTTTTTGTTGAGTTTTTATGGCCATGCTGGTACTAGTTTGTGCAATCTTCAGCCTAGTGTGCTGCTTATGTTTTCCCTATGTCACCCATGGCCAGGACCTGTCCCAGGCCAGGTGTTGGGACAGTAGCTTGCATGGCAAGTTTCAATATTAGTGTGTTTTTTTCTGGATGACCATCTCCTTATCCTGTTCTGGTTTTGCTTGCTTGCTAAGGTCATATGTGAAGGGAGTAGGAAGGAGCCATTCTGTCTAACATGAATAATGAATCATGGAGTAGAATCACAGAATCAACCAGGTTGGAAGAGACCTCCAAGGTCATCCAGTCCAACCTAGCACCCAGCCCTATCCAGTCATCTAGACCATGGCACTAAGTGCCTCATCCAGTCTTTTCTTGAACACCTCCAGGGACGGTGACTCCACCACCTCCCTGGGCAGCCCATTCCAGTAGCCAATGACTCTCTCAGGGAAGAACTTTCTCCTCACCTCAAGCCTAAATTTCCCCTGGCACAGCTTGAGGCTGTGTCCTCTTGTTCTGGTGCTGGCTGCCTGAGAGAAGAGAGCAACCTCCTCCTGGCTACAACCACCCCTCAGCTGGTTCCTGAGCAGGGAATTTAGTGAAGAGAGGCAGACTCTAAATTCTACAATATGCCTGATTTCAAAATGATAGTTTCTTTAGTGCCACGAGACCCTGATTCTGCTATACTGAAAGCCTAAATAGGAATCAGTTCCTTTCTAGAGTCACAGTCAGGATCTGGCAAACTGAGGGACTAACAGAACAGAGCTAAAACTTGGCTCTAGAAGTTTGCATCCATTACTGAAGGGTAATTGTACTTACAAAGGTTGTAAACAAAAGCCTCAGTTCACTTGCTATGGCAATTTTCAAGCCTCCCTGTACAGCAGGATCAGAACAGGGGATCTGGCATTGATTTGTTTGAGTTTTTCATGTAATGACAGTTTTTCGTTGCTATCTGCAGTTGGCATGAATTCCTGTACTCTAAAAACAGGGTTGTTTTTTTTTCATTGCTGTGTAATACTGCTGTTGACAAACAGAGATGTTATAAAAGAGAAATCCAATATAGTGTACTTATTCAGCCCCCTTTAATCTCTGTGTAATCTGCACAAATGCTTAATTCTGAAAACAGAATGACAAAAATTGTTCAGTTGAAGCTTCTGGAATTTATTTTGTGTTGGTTTGGTGTTTTTTTTTTTCCTTCTTTTCTTTTTAAAACAACTCACTGGTTTTAATTTTAAAGGTACAAAAAAGAATGAGCATTACATTCAGGGGACACCTTGTTGCTGTCTACAACTACCTGAGGGGTGGTTGTGGCCAGGGGGAGGTTGCTCTCTTCTCTCAGGCGGCCAGCACCAGAACAAGAGGACACAGCCTCAAGCTACGCCAGGGGAAATTTAGGCTTGAGGTGAGGAGAAAGTTCTTCCCTGAGAGAGTCATTGGCTACTGGAATGGGCTGCCCAGGGAGGTGGTGGAGTCGCCGTCCCTGGAGCTGTTCAAGGCAGGATTGGACGTGGCACTTGGTGCCATGGTCTAGCCTTGAGCTCTGTGGTAACGGCTTGGACTTGATGATCTAGGAGGTCTCTTCCAACCTTGGTGATACTGTGATACTGTGGTGCTGTGATTCATGACTACATTTTGTCAGCTGTTGTATGAAATAATTCACTGCTTGTTATGGAAATGTACATCACAAAATAGCTACAAAGAATAATTCCCAGCCTGAGTTTACATTAAAGGAGAAAACATATTAAAAAAACAAAAACCAATGAAACAACACAGAAGAGAAAAGGTTTCTTACACTCATTCTTTTTCTGCCATCCTCTAGGAAATATGGGTAAATCGTTAAGTCTGAAGAAAAACCTTTGGTCTCCTTTAGTCATGGTTTCCTTTATCTTTTTAGTGTCTAAAATAAGGGTGTAGTGTGTGGCGGTCACTGTTTTATCACCTGTTAAGTGTCACACGTGGCACATCCCATTACAAATTCTGTGGAACTGGAGCTGTTTGAAGTACAACTTTCCATTCAAGTGACAGTCGAAGCGTGGGTTTTATTTGCTTTTTTGACAGAGTTTGCTCTTTTACTGCCTCCTAAAATAACTCTGATATTTGGTTGGGTTTTTTTAAGAGAGGAAAAGGTAAGTATATGACAAGAGCCTGAGAAGATAGCAAGCTGATGAGGGCTGGAGGAGGAGACAGGCTAGAAAAGGGTGCTGGTGTTTAAAAAGGGAGGCTGGGCATATGTCTAGCTGAGGAGATAAACTTTGGGAAAGGGCAACATAACTGAGAGAGAGGGAGGCAAGCATGTGCTGGTCTAGGACAGTGGGTCCAGAAACCACATGGGAAAGAAAAGGGTGACAGACAGCATTGCAGTAAAGAAAACTCTCTTTTTCTTTAAAGAAAAAAAAACACAACCAAGGAAACAAAAGCCAAACACCAAACCTAGCACATAGTAAGTCTATACACAAGCTTGGTTACAAGAGCTGAAGTTTGGAGATGTGAAGTATCTCAAGTGGGAACACTAGATGTAAAGATGTCTGCAAAGGCAACTCAGACTCTTCTAGTAGATGCTTATGGTGTGTGACTTACGTAATCAAGACCTAGTTCTTACCAAAGACTTGATTTTTAGAGCACAAGAAGGATGTACTTAGGGGTAACAAGTGCTGTTGTGCAAGGCCCAGTGCTCTCCTCACTTGTTGAAGTCATAAGATGTGTAACTGTTTGGTGTGTTCTGTTTGGAGGATGTGATGTCAGTAGTGTAGATAAACTCAGGGGGAAAGGTAATTTTTTTTTTCTTTTTCCTTGCCATTAAATGCTTTTGTTCTGTAACTGTGCATGTACCTCAGAATTGCTTGAGGTGAAGGGGTGTCTTTAAACTGCATGCAACGATTTAGTGTGTTCTTCATCTTGTTGGTGCCTGATCTGCATGTCAGCTGATTTGCACAAGTGCTGAACAGTGCTGACAGTGTGCACATGCAGCCCAGACAGCCAACCATGTGCTGGGCTGCAGCAAGAGCAGTGTGGCCAGCAGGGCAAGGGAGGGGATTCTGCCCCTTTACTCTGCTCTCGTCAGACCCCACCTGGAGTACTGTGTGCAGTTCTGGAGCCCCCAGCACAAGAAGGACATAGAACTGCTGGAGCGGGTCCAGAGGAGAGCCACGAAGATGATCAGAGGGCTGCAGCAGCTCTGCTATGAGGACAGGCTGAGAGAGTTGGGGCTCTTCAGCCTGGAGAAGAGAAGGCTTCGAGGAGACCTTAGAGTGGCTTTCCAGTATCTGAAGGGAGCCTACAGGAAGGCTGGGGAGGGACTATTGACAAGGTCTGGTAATGTCAGGATGAGGGGGAATGGGTTTAAGCTGGAGGAGGGGAGATTTAGACTGGATGTTAGGAGGAAGTTCTTTACAGTGAGGGTGGTAAGACACTGGCACAGGTTGCCCAGGGAGGTTGTGGATGCTTCCTCCCTGGAGGCATTTAAGGCCAGGCTGGATGAGGCCTTGAGCAACCTGCTCTAGTGGGAGGTGTCCCTGCCTATGGTGGGGGGTTGGAGCTGGATGATCCTTGAGGTCCCTTCCAACCTTAACCATTCTATGATTCCATGATTCTATGAATGTAGACTGCAACCGATGTCAGTGGCAATACTGTTGTGAACCTAGGAAATGCTAGCTGTCAAGTATTCAGAAGACAAACTGAAGGACAGGGGAAGTGGGTCTGGAGAATCTTAAAAAGGAACCTGAATTGATCTTCATCTTTCTGTTTTAATTCCTTATCTCTGAGACACAGATAGAAGACATTTCTCTTAAAATGATGGCATCAATGTTTATTTTTTTAAAAAGCATTACTTTATAAGTTCTTTCAGAAAAAAATATATATGAAGGACTGTTTAGTGCTCACGTCAGAGCAGATATTGAAGTGCATGGTGAGTAAGGAAATGGAGTAATTGCCGTACCCATGGAAGGAAAGATTTGTAGATCTTTCCTGGACGAAAGAAACTGGAGTCTTGTAAAGAAAATTATTAGAATGTATCTGGGCCATAAAGGAAAAGTCTATTAACAATGAGTGTGTAGTCTATTAACAGTGAGTGTGTAGTCTATTAACAGTGAGTATGTGGAGGGAAATAAGTTAACAATGGACACCTTTGCCGTGGCACTCTCCAAGCCTAAGCACTTTTTGTTGTTAAGAGTGCTCTTTTTGTGCTAGTTTGAAGCTAGCTAAAATGTATTGGTGAGAAGAATTGGATTACCGGCTGTGAAAGGAAAACAATGGTGATGTCTGCTTCCTTCAAACAACGGTGATGTCTACTTCCCTCAAACAATGGTGATGTCTACTTCCCTCATAAGCTTACTGAGATGTATAAAAACATAAGTCAAAACATAGATAACTCACTTGGCACTTCTCTCCACTCGGGAGTCTCACTTGAGACTGGGGAACTGGCTGAGCTGCATCTTACTCTCTCTCCATTTTGGACTGATCCACTTTGCTTCCTAACCCCCTGGCCGAACCTCCATTCTTCCTTGGGACTGGGGTAAGGTTAAGAGGGGGAGGGGGAGAGTGAAAGGGTGGTTAAGAGCCCCTCTTGGGCACTCAGGTTTCTGGGAGAGGAGTTGTGTTTCTCTATTACCTTTTACCTTGTGTATTTCTGTCTATAACTGTATATACTGTAAATATCTGCCTGTAAATTGTGCTAGCTGTAAATATAAGCTTCATTCATATTTCCAGAGCTGGCTGAGTCTAGTCTGGGTGATTTCCAAAGTGTTAGGGGGCAAGGAACACCCAAACCGCTACACTTTTAAGGTCATTTAACGTGTATGATTTTTAATACCTAGTCTGTCACTTTAACTACTTCCATTAAAATTTCATGAGCCTTTTTAGGAAATCATTCAGGAAAATGCAAATAAATAATGCATTTGATCTAGTATATAGTAGATACAGTATTACTGTATATGTATTTGGCTACTGGAATGGGCTGCCCAGGGAGGTGGTGGAGTCGCCGTCCCTGGAGCTGTTCGAGGCAGGATTGGACGTGGCACTTGGTGCCATGGTCTAGCCTTGAGCTCTGTGGTAACAGGTTGGACTTGATGATCTATGAGGTCTCTTCCAACCTTGGTGATACTGTGAGACTGTAAACAATTTTTTTTTTAATTGAAATAGCAAATTATGTAGAAAGATCCTTCTGTAGTCTATAAACCACATATGCTTTACTTAAGGAATTACTTTGACTTCATGTAGCTACTGCTGTGCCTAAATCTCTGGATTTGTAAAGATAATAGCTTAAAAAGATTAAGTATCTCTCTGCAGTAATAAATGAAATACAGAAATGATGGGTTACAGGGCACAAGATTGAGGCAGAAATCTTAAAGCATTCATTTTCCAAGAGCAAGTCCTTAATACTTTATAAAATTTGATCTGTATATAGACTCTCTGCTTGCTTAAGTTTCCTTTTTCGTTTTCTACCCTTCTGCTTCCCTTCATAGAAGAGTCCATGAGTAATCTTTTAAAGTCCTGACCTGAGCATGCTACAATCAGTGTAATCATGTGTCTGTAACTAGCTTATCTGTACTCTATGCTGTTCCTTCAGCCTACAAAATCCCAAATCAACAGAGGAAGTACATGTAGGTAGTGAATGTTATTAGTGGCAGGAGATGTAGATATGTACTTGATTGCTTCACGCCAAAATAACACGTTCACTTAACTTCTGTTTGAGTGAAAAAATTCTAGCTTCTTAGCACCTTAATACAGATCAACACTACCCTCTTTCCAGTCTGTGATGGTTTGGGTGTTGCTTGTTCCCCCACACTTAAGAAAATCACTCAGACTAGACTCAGCCAATCTGGAAATTGGAATGAAGCTTTGTATTTACAGCTTAGCGCAGTATACAAGCAGATATTTACAATATCTACAGCTATAGACAGAAATAGACAAGTTAAAAAGTAATACAGAAGCACAACAGCCCTCCCAGAAACCAGAATCCCCAGGAGGGGCTCCCAACCACCCTTCCACCTTCTTCCCACCCCTCTACCTTACCCCAGACTTTGCCTTACGTTCAAGGTGAGTTTGGAGGATCGGCCAAGGGGGTTAGGAAGCAGATGGATTAGTCACACAGACAGCAGGTTATGGAGAGAAAAAGTGCAGCCTAAAGCTATGTTTGTGTTCTTGTTTTTATACATCTCAGCAAGCCTATGAGTGAAGTAGACATCACCACTGTTTCCTTTTTACAGCCTGTAATCTAATTCTTCTCACCAAAATATTCTAGCTAGGCTCAAACTAGCACACAATTCTTTTGGGGTGTTTATTGTGTTGGGTTTGTTTGGCAAGGTTCTAAAATCCTTTTTTATGTTTAATATTTTATTGCAACTGGAGATGCAAGAATCTTCTGATATTCTTCTAGAGTTTAAAAAAAAAGACAGTGCAATGATCAAATGTTGAGAGAACTCTGCCCTGGGGGGTTTTTGAGCAGCTACCTTGCAGGTAGTCCTGCTCCTTTCAGTACTCCTCAAACTTAGTGATGATAAGTGTTTCTGCAACAATAACTCCTTTCAGATCTATGCAACTTGACATGAAAGGCTCCACCTCTTTCCTCATGTTTTATTAAGGCAAATACTTTATGGTACAAGCCATGAGAAGGGAAGCTAGATATTTTTAGGGAAGACTTTAGTCCNCTCCCTGGAGGTGTTTAAGGCCAGGCTGGATGAGGCCTTGAGCAACCTGCTCTAGTGGGAGGTGTCCCTGCCTATGGCAGGGGGTTGGAGCTGGATGATCCTTGAGGTCCCTTCCAACCTAAACCATTCTATGATTCTATAATTCTCCTCCCAGTTTAATGATGAGTTACAGCGTATGAAGAGTCTTCCCTCGCAGTGTAATTTGCGTTAGCACAATAGAGTGCCCGTTTTGTTAGTGATTTTTAGGAGATGGAAACCAGAAATGACTGCTTGAGTAAATAGAATCAATAAAAAATGAAAAGGCCAACAGTACTAGAACAACTGAAATGTGCTTTTGCAATTTAAGCTTTCATGTGTGTGTTATCTTTAGGGAATTGTTCCTAAACTTCAAATAGAATTTCTTAGTGCCTTCATATAAATCAATTGCCTGTAGTTTTCACTTAAGCAGTTTAATTGCTTAATCAGACTAAGAAAACTTAGTGATTAAAATTTAACAGTCATATGGTATAAGGCAATATCAATATTAGTTAACAATTCAAATTCAGTCTGAATGTAAAATCTAAGCAAAATAATATTGTGTTGAAATAACAATTTCTCTTTTAAAAAGAGAAAATATCTATGGCATAGGAGCATAAAGGGAGGGTAGCAGGAGATGAACTGTACTTAACAAAGCATTAACAAGTCATGAATAAGTCATGAGATCTATAGTCTTGCCACTCAAAAGAGAGCCAGTGTTGCAGGAAAAACAGACTTGATGAAAAAAATTTAAGTGCTGAGTATTATTCTGGTTTGAGTTGGTGTAACATTAAGCACAGTGAAGTTTTGGCTCACAATTAGAAAAGTTCTGCTTTCATAATAGAGGTAATAAAGAATTGATAGGAATAGGAGAGAGTGGGGTTTTGGGGGGGGGGGGGTTTGGACACCTTTCATCTGTAACACATGACAAGAAGATAACAGGGGTCACACTGGATCAGGCAAAAAAATAATATAGTCCATGTCCTCTTTCTGATACCACCAAACACTAATGCCTAACAAGAAACACAAAGATATGACAAGTTTATCTCTTTTTTCTCCAAGAGCTCTTCTTACCTTCAACTATTCAGAGGCTTAAAGATCGAAGGCAAGAATGATTTCTATTTATCTGCTAATTTTCAATAGATTTTGCTTGCTTTCAGTTTTCTTGCTTCCCCTTGAACACATGTAATCTTCCTAGTATCCTCCAAAAATCCCCAGTTAGTCACATAAATATGGCATTCAGTAAGTCCAAGTGCTGGGTGCTTCACTTTGGCCACAACAACCCCATGCAGAGATACAGGCTGGGGTCGGAGTGGCTGGAGAGCAGCCAGACAGAGAGGGATCTGGGGGTGCTGATTGATACCCGCCTGAACATGAGCCAGCAGTGTGCCCAGGTGGCCAAGAGAGCCAGTGGCATCCTGGCCTGCATCAGGAATGGTGTGG
>WAAF01014439.1:0-12433 GCA_013400475.1 Tricholaema leucomelas | reverse complement strand
AGGCTGGATGTTAGGAAGAATTTCTTCACAGCAAGAGTGATTGGCATTGGAATGGGCTGCCCAGGGAAGTGGTGGAGTCACCATCCCTGGGGGTGTTCAGGAAAAGACTGGATGGGGCACTTAGTGCCATGGTCTAGTTGACTGGCTAGGGCTGGGTGCTAGGTTGGACTGGATGATCTTGGAGGTCTCTTCCAACCTGGTTGATTCTATTCTATTCTATTCTATTCTATTCTATTCTATTCTGAGTCTCCTCTTTTTCAGGCTAAGCAACGCCAGCTCCCTCAGCCTCTCCTCACAAGGCTGTGCTCCAGGCCCCTCACCAGCTTTGTCGCCCTTCTCTGGACACATTCCAGCACCTCAACATCTCTCTTGAATTGAAGGGCCCAGAACTGGACACAGTACTCAAGGTGTGGCCTGACCAGTGCTGAGTACAGGGGAAGAATAACCTCCCTCCTCCTCCTGGCCAACACTGTTCCTGATCCAGGCCAGGATGCCATTGGCTCTCTTGGCCACTTGGGCACACTGCTGGCTCACCTTCAGCCTGCTATCTACCAGTACCCTCAGGTCCTTTTCTGCCTGGCTGCTCTCCAGCCACTCTGTCCCTAGCCTGTAGCACTGCTTGGGGTTGTTGTGGCCAAAGTGGAAAGGCCAAATAGGAAAGTCCCCTCCTGGTGATTGGTGAGTTGGACCTTCTCAGACTTCTCCAGCCTTTTCAAGGTATTTTCTGACTTCTGCAAGCAGATGAAAGTACTCATTTTCCACAGGACTAATAACACTGCTTATTACTGCTATAACTAACCAACATTTTCTAGTCCAGACAGGAATTTCTTGTTGATCTGAACTCTGCTAAAAAAAATAAGTAATCTAACTTGGAAAAGTTTTCTATCTTGGGTGTTAGATTAATTTCATTTTAAAAAGTCACTTAAGACACAGACTGCTGTACCTACAAATGATGCCTACAGGGAAAAGACACTCCAATTATCTCAAAATCCAATAGATTCAGGTGATATTTCCTTGGCTGCACTTAACATCCCTATCTTCTGGTGTAGGAGTCTAAATTAGGCAGCCTCTCACCACTTCTGTGAAATCTGACTATTTGGCAATATTTTAAGCTGTTGCAAGAGCAGTCCATGGCATGATAGTATATTGCTCTATGAATATCTGGTTTAATTTGTTTGTAGCTTTGTTTACTGATAGTGAGATTTTTTCCATGCTCATATTCCTTCCTTGGAATGGTTGTTTTGAAATGTTGCTTGGTTTTGGACTAAAACATTCAAACTTTCTGTGGGATAGATTGTGGAAGGAAAAGTTCATAGAATCATAGAATCAAACAGGTTGGAAGAGACATCCAAGATCATCCAGTCCAACCTAGCACCCAGCCCTGTCCAATCAGATGGACCATGGCACTAATCTCTCATTCAGGCTTTTCTTGAACACCTCCAGGAACAGTGACTCCACCACCTCCCTGGGCAGCCCATTCCAATGCCAATCACATTCTCTGTCAAGAACTCCCTCCTAACATCCAGCCTGGCACAACTTGAGTCTGTGTCCCCTTGTTCTGTTGCTGGTTGCCTGGCAGAAGAGACCAACTCACACCTGGTTACATCCTCTCTTCAGGTAGCTGTAGACAGCAATGAGGTCAGCCCTGAGCCTCCTCTTCTCCAGGCTGCACACCTCCAGCTCCCTCAGCCTCTCCTCACAGGGCTGTGCTCCAGGCCCCTCACCAGCTTTGTCACCCTTCTCTGGACTCCTCCTCCAGTTCCTCGTGAAGGCTGCGCTAAGGCAAATGGAAAACAAAGCAGAGGTGATTGGTGATAACCAACAATGGCTTCACCAAGGGCGAATCATGACTGACAAACTTAGTGGCTTTTTATGATGACATCACAGCAACAGTGGACAAGGGAAGGGCACCTACCTGGACTTGTGCAAGACATTTGACTCTGTCTCATGTGACATCCAGGTCACCAAACTGGAAAAATATGTATTGATGGGTGGGGCACTGCTGGATAAGGAATTGGCTGGATGGTCTAATGCAGAGAGTGGTGATCAGTGGTACAATGTCCACCTGGAGACCAGTGACATGTGGCATCCCTCAGGGTTCAGTGTACCCTCAGCAGGTCTGCAGACGGCACCAAGCTATGTGGTACAGCTGACTTCCTAGAGGGAAAGGATTCATCCAGAGGGACCTGGACAGGCTGCAGAGGTGTGCTCAGGCCAATCTCACAACATTCAACAAGGCCAAGTGTAAGGTCCTGCACCTCAGTTGGCACAATCCCTAGCACAACTCCAGGCTGAGTGGTAAATGACTGAGATCAGCCCTTAGGAAAAGGACCTGGGGGTCGCGGTTGATGAAAAGCTCAACATGAGCCTGCAGCGTGAGTGCAGCCCAGACAGCAATCCTGTGCTGGGCTGCAGCAAGAGCAGTGTGGCCAGCAGGGCAAGGGAGGAGATTCTGCCCCTTTGCTCTGCTGTTCTGAGACCCCACCTGGAGTACTGTGTGCAGTTCTGGAGACCCCAACAAAAGAAGGACATGGAACTGTTGGAGCCTGTCCAGAGGAAGCCACAAAGATGCTGAGAGGGCTTCAGCAGCTCTGCTATAAGGAGAGGCTATAAGAGTTGGAGCTCTGCAGCCTGGAGAAAAGAAGGCTTTGAGGAGACTTTATAATAGAAGAGGATGAAGAGGAATGGGTTTAAACTGTCAGAGGGGAGATTTAAAGTGGATGTTAGGAAGAAGTTCTTTGCAGTGAGGGTGGTGAGACACCGGCACAGGTTTCCCAGGGAGGTTGTGGCTGTCTGGATGTGTTCCTGTGCGACTTGAGGTAGATTCTATGGTCCTGCTCTGTCAGGGTGGTTGGACTCGATGATCTCTTCTGCCAGGCAACCAGCAACAGAACAAGGGGACACAGTCTCAAGTTGTGCCGGGAGAGGTCTAGGCTGGATGTTAGGAGGAAGTTCTTGCCAGAGAGTGATTGGCATTGGAATGGGCTGCCCAGGGAGGTGGTGGAGTCACCGTCCCTGAAGTCATTCAAGAAAACTCTGTGTGAGACACTTAGTGCCATGGTCTGGTTGACTGGATAGGGCTGAGTGCTAGGTTGGACTGGCTGATCTTGGAGGTCTCTTCCAACCTGGTTGATTCTATGATTCTATGATCTACAGAGGTCCCTTCTGACTCCTAACATCCTGTGATCCTGTGATTCCTGTAATAATGGGACTGTCACTTCACCTCTCCCTAGGACAAACATCATGAGGTCAGGCAAATCAAAACTGATGGCAATATGTATCCAATTGAAATTTGCTTTCCCATTTGATGTCAGCTTGCAACACAAAAGCACAATAAGTCATTGTATGTTTAGAAAGCAGCTGGGAAGAAGAGCTGAAGAGTAGAGATGTAGAAATGATGAATGGTAGCAGTGACTTGTCCTTGTTCCCTTAAGTAAGGTGTATTTCCTTGTGCTGAGAGCTTGACTTGCTCAAATTTGCCCTGCTTGCAACACCAAGTGTTGCTTTAATTTAATTCAGTTTAATTAATTTAATGTTATAAGCCCCTTATCTGATGAAGTTAGGTGAGATATTATCATATTTTTCAGATGAACTATTTTGTTTTCCTTCACTATTGTATTTATTTTTCCTAGGACACCTTTTTCCTAAGTATTTTTTCTTTTTCTCTAAAGGCCCTGCAGGCTTTTAAAATCCTTCCTTCTCAGGCTCTCCCACTAAATTCCCTGTTCATTTTTAATGTCAGTTACTGTAGCATCCACCTACCCAAACCCACCCAACTGTTAGTCATCTCACCACCCTGCCATCTGCAGGCCGTGTCATTCATGGCACCAAATCCCTGCTCATCATCTTTCAGTTACTCATAGCTTCCCTTCAAGGCACGGTTTGCCTGAAGGCTGTGCTTCTGCTTCATTCTTCCTGAACGCCTCTCCTACTAAACATCATTGCAGGCTTCAAAGCCACAAGGAAAAAACAGTTGTTGGATAATGAGAGACATGGTCTAGCACCAGGGTGTGTAACACCTTTCATTCTTTGTTTCTGAAACCCAGGTGTGCAGGTATGGTGATGGCTGCACAGTTCTCATGCTTTTGAAAAGTATTCCTTCTTGCTGGCTGCTGTCCTCATACAAAAGCTAATCACAGGATCACAGGATGTTAGGTGTTGGGAATGACCTCCAGAGATCATGAGTCCAACCCCCCTGCCAGAGCAGGACCATAGAGTATAGCTCAAGTCACACAGGAACACATCCAGACAGGTCTTGAAAGAAAGGAACCTCCACAGATCATTGAGTCCAACCTTGCCTGGCAAGCAGGACCCTAGAATATAGCTCAGGTCACACAGGAGCACATCCAGAGTCTCCAGAGAAGGAGACTCCACAACCTCTCCGGGCAGCCTGTTCCAGTGCTCTGTGCCTCTTAGAGTAAAGAAGTTCTTCTTCATGTTGAGGTGGAACTTCTTGTGCTGTAGTTCATACCCAATACTCTTTGTCCTATCTCAGGGCACAACTGAGAAGAGTTTGTCCCCTCCCTCTTGACCCCCAGCCCTCAGATATTTATAAATATTGATTAAGATCCCCTCTAAGGCTTCAGTTCACCAGACCAAACAGCCCCAGGTCCCTCAGCCTCTCCTCACAGGACAGTGCTCCAGCCCCTTCAGCATCTTCATGGCCCTGACAATTCTATGATTCTAATATATTCTCATTTGTGTCTCATAAAGCCTAATCAGAATGTGAGCTCCCTAGGAAAGGATCCACTTCTTGCATAGAGCACTATGCTAGGATGAGGGTCAAGAAAGGAGTGGAAGTATGTGTCTGTCTTTTAAGTCTTGAACTTCCAGTCAGTACTGCAATACAATAGAAAAAGAGACAACTTCCAGAGTTTCCCCCCTCCCAGAGAACAATTAGATACCTTCCTGCCCCAATTCCCTAAATCCCACTGAAATGGGGCTAGATCTGATTTTCTGTCAGTCACAGAATAGTCAGGAAGCTGTGAAGGTTAGGACACTTTGTTTTTCCTGTCTGATACTCCGAGGGCATTTTGATCTCCTTATGTAAATGGCTCAGTTATTTCCTTCTCAGTATTTATAGTCAGGTAATTATTATCAGAGAATTTTATTTACCTGGAAAGTCTGAGCAGAAAGAAGGCTTATTCACATTATTGTTGTGGGGCAATGAGGTAGCCACCTGAATACTCTCAAGCAGTCTGCACAAAATGACTTTATCCCTGAAAAGTGCAGTCATGAACCTGGAGGGAACATCTGACTGTACCCATGACCATTTGGCAGGTGTAAACTGTGAAGACTTTGCAGGGCTGCTGGTCTCAAGCACTCAACAAAGCGAGGGGCACTTGGGGATGATGTCACCCCAACCACACCAAAGCTATCCACAATCCGCTGCTCTGAAGGCAAAGGACCAAACAGGGGAACTGAGAAGTCTCACCAACCACACCAAAGCCATTCACAATCCACTGCTCTGAAGGCAAAGGGACCAAACAGGGGAACTAAGGGAATGGCTACTCCAGGAAGGGTGCTTGCTGTGATGAAGCTTTACAGATCAGTGTCAGGTAAAGGATTAAGGACACAAACCATATGTTCAGCCTTCCAGGGTTTAACCAGTCTCTGCATACTACTATGCCTATGCAGGCACAATATCTCTCCTCTGCTAGGCTACAGACCCCGTACCCTATTGCCAGTCTTCCTTGATTGCACTGCATCTTGTCTTGATTGTGTGTTTCCTACAAGGAGAGACTGAGAGAGCTCGGGTTGTTTGCTCTGAGGAAGAGGAGGCTCAGGGCAGACTTAATTGCTCTACAACTACCTGAAAGGAGGTTGTAGCCACGTGAGGTTAGTCTCTTCTCCCAGGCAACCAGGGAGAGAACAACAGGACACAGTCTCAAGCTGCACCAGGGCAGATTTAGGCTGGAGTTTAGGAAGAAGTTCTTCACAGCAAGAGTGATTGGCATTGGAATGGGCTGCCTGGGGAGGTTGTGGAGTCCTCATCTCTGGAGGTGTTTAAAAGGAGACTGGATGAGACACTTAGTGCTATGGTTTAGTGAATTAGAAGGTGTTAGCTGACAACACCAAGCTGTGTGGTGCAGCAAACAGGCTGGAGGGCAGGGATGCCATCCAGAGGGACCTGGACAGGCTGGAGAGGTGGGCACAAGCCAACCTCATGAGGTTCAACAAGACCAAGTGCAAGGTCCTGCAGCTGGGTCGAGGCAATCCCAAGCACAAATACAGGCTGGGCAGTGACTGCCTGCAGAGCAGCCCTGAGGAGAGGGACTTCTTGTAGCCTTCCAGTATCTGAAGAGGGTCTACAAAATAGCTGGGGAAGGACTTTCTAGCTATCAGGGAGTGACAGGACTAGGGGAAATGGAGGGAAGCTGAAGATGGGTAGGTTCAAGCTGGATGTGAGGAGGAAGTTGTTCAGCATGAACATGCCTGGGGGTGTTTAAGGCCAGGCTGGATGAGGCTGTGGGCAGCCTGACCTAGGGTAGGATGTCCCTGGCCATGGCAAGGGTGGGTTGGAACTAGATGATCCTTGTGGTCCCTTCCAACCCTGGCTGATTCTATGATTCTTGGTTGGACTCTCTGATCTCAAAGGTCTTTTCCAACCTGATTAATTCTGTGATAGCTTTGTATAGTCAATGTGTTTTCAGTGTTTTTGCGCAAGGAGATGGATGACTAAAAGGTGATGCCATTGAACCTCCAAAGACAGGGATTGAATGGGCTTTCACATTTGATATTTCTGTTTGTGTTACTAGAATGAAGTGGGAGATGAGGATGTTTGCAGAACGCAAGTTGAGGTGAAGCAATAAGGAGCACTCCTGAACAGTGTTTGCTAACAAAACTCATATGCCTGCACAGATTTTTTTTCTTGCAGATCATATATATGGACCAAAGATGTTAGTGATCCTAGGGAGAAGAGAAAAGGGAGTGAGAAAAACAAATGCAGAAAGTCCCTAGGGAAGAAAGCTACAAAAAAATTCATCATATCACATGCAAAGTGTGTGAAAATCTTCAGATGGTTTTTCTCAGGGTGGATTTCTGTTGTGTTGCAGCAAGCATTTTGCTTGGAGGTCATGTCACAGAATATGAGGCAGTTCTAGGAGACTGCTGCAGCTTTGTGAAAGACAAAAAGAAAAGAAAGGGCAAAAATACTACTTTGCACTGGGGAGCAAACTTAGGAAGATGAGGAGGGTTAGGGAAGTGGTAAATGTGTCTTGGTATCACCACATGAAGGCGCTTTTTGCCCCATGGGGCTGCCTTACTGGGCATGCAAGTGCCCAAGGTGCGTTTTCTCTTGGTAGTCTGGGAATCTGGGAAGGGTTGTGTGTGCCCAGGTGGCCAAGACACCCTGGTCTGGATAAGAAATGCTGTGGTCAGCAAGACTAGGGAGGTGATTGTCCCCTTTCATTTAGCACTGGTGAGGTCACATCTTGAGTATTGTGTTCAGTTTTGGGCACCACAATACAAGAGACATGTTGAAGCGCTGGAGTAAGTGCAGAGGGCAGCAAAGCAGGGGAAGGGCCTGAAGAATAAATCTTATGAGGAGTGATTGAAGGGACTGGAGATGATTAGTATCAAAAAGAGGAGGCTCAGGGGAGACCTCATTGCTGTCTACACCTACCTGAAAGGAGGTTGTGGAGAGGTTGGTGCTGGTCTTTTCTCACAGGTAAATTGTGACAGAATAAGAGGGAATGTCCTCAAGCTGCCACTGGGTAGGTTTAGCCTGGACATTAGGGGAAAAAAAAATCATGAAAAGAGTGGTCAGGCACTGGAGTGAGCTGCCCAGGAAAGTGGTGGATTCACCAACCCTGGATGTGTTTAAGGGCTGTTTGGATGTGGTGCTTGGGGATATGGTTTAGGGTGCACCTTGTAGAGCAGGGATATGGGTTGGACTTGGTGATCCTGAGTGTCTTTTCCAACCTGAACATCTCTGTGATTCTGTGTTTGAAGGTAAGAAGTCTTTCTGTGCAAGCTGGGTGGGTCTTGGTCTCACCTTCCTCTGCAGACAGCAAACCCGCCCTTTGAATCCCAAATGTCTCCCACAGGTCTTGTGTTGGCCTACCTGAGCTACTGGGAGCTTCATCCCATGAGTTTTGACCCTGATCTTTGTCATGTCAAAGATCTGAAACAGCACCATATGTCCTTCCTTCCCTTCCCTTCCCTTACTGTAAGGGCCATTAAAGGAAAATCGAGGCAGAGGCAAGCTTCCAGTAAGTCATTACTTTGCACTCATTACCTTTTTTTTTCCACCCATGCAATGATTGTTTCCATGGAGACTGGAGCAAGCCAGTGGCTATGGTGTGTATTCTGCTGGTTTCTGTTTCCACAGAAACATGTAGGCTGGCTTGCTAGAAATGAAGTTACTGCTGACCAGCCAAGCTCACCAAATGGCACAGTTCAAGAGTAACGAATTTCTTCATGGGATCACAGGACCACAGGATGGTAGGGGTTGGAAGGGACCTCCATGGATCATCGAGTCCAACCCCTCTCAGAGCAGGACCATAGAATCAAGCTTGGGTCACACAGGAACACATCCAGACAGGTCTTGAAAGTCTCCAGAGAAGAAGACTCCACAGCTTCTCTGGGGAGCTTGTTTCTGTGCTCTATGAGCCTTACAGGAAAGAAATTCTTCCTCATGTTAAGGTGGAACTTCCTCTGCTCTAGTTCATACCCATTACGCTTTTTCCTATCCCAGAGCACAACTGAGAAGAGTTTGTCCCCTCCTTTTTGAACCCCTGCCCTCAAATATTTATAAATACTGATTTAGATCCCCTCTCAGTCTTCTCTTCACCAGACCAAACAACCCCAGGTCCCTTAGCCTCTCATCGTAGGGCAGCAGTCCAGCCCCTTCACCATCTTCATAGCCCTCCCTTGGACTCTCTCCAGCAGATCCCTGTCCCTCCTGAACTGGGGAGCTCAAAAGTGAAGGTAATGTTGCAGGTGAGGTGTCAGCACGGCAGAGCAGAGGGGGAGGAGGACCTCCCTGGATCTCCTGGCCACACTCAATGCACCCCAGGATCCCACTGGCTTTCTCGGCCACAAAGGCCAGAGTTTACTCACAGTTGCAGAGGGTTTGAGAGTGCACAGGAGCTGGTGGTGATGCTTCCATGAGTGCAATGTGCTAATCCCAGGACACCTTTGCTGGCTGTAAAGTGGGATTAACCAAACTGAAGACACCACACATAGCAACTTAGGAAATATCAGTGGTGTAATAATAATGTTGCAAGGAATGAATGATGATTTCTCTGGACCTAGAGGCTGTCCTACCACTGCAATTTGGTAACAACCTTGGTAAACTGTAAGAACCCTCTATGTAACTGCCCTCTATGCATGCACCATTTACATGTACTGTTGTGAAAGGCATCCAACATAGTACTATAAATATTTCCCAGAGACATATGCTTGTTCTCTCTAGAGAGCATCTGCTCCATTATTTTCACTGCAGATGGTTTTGGATGACCAAGCAAACAATCAGCTTCGATGAACATCTCCCTTACCAAGAAAGACTGAGAGCCCTGGGGATCTTTAGTCTGGAGAAGAGAAGACTGAGAGAGGATCTGATCTATGTGTACAAGTATCTACGGGGTAGGTGCCAAGTGGATGGGGCCAATCTCTTTTCAGTGATCAGCAGCAAAAAGACAAGGAGCAATGGAAAGGAGAAAGTTTCATCTCAACATGAGGAGAAACTTCTTTACAGTGAGTGTGACAGAGCACTGGAACAGGCTGCCCAGAGAGGTTGTGGAGTCTTCTGCTCTGGAGCCTTTCAAAACCTGCCTGGATGTGTTCTTGTGTGAACTACTCTAGGGAAACCTGTCTCTGCAGGGGGGTTGGACTGGATGTTCATGGAGGTCCCTTCCAACCTCTAAAGTTCTGTTACTCTGTGATTCTGTGATTTGTGCCTGCAGCTGCAAGAAATCCTCTCTCTGTACCTGGTGTAACTGCTCAGGTTGACTTGCTGATGATTTCAAATCAGCCAGAATTTAGGAAGCAGACAATCAGCTGATGTGGACTATAAGTTAGTGTCTCAGTTCTAATTTAAGTTTCCCAGAGCCTGAAATATAGTTGATAGAACCAATAAAAATTTATAGGGTGCCCTTCCCTCTTCCCGNTCAGACTCACCCCCCAGGGAGGGGTCAAGACCACTCGGGGTCAGAGTCAAGACCACTCCCCCAGGTGGGTTAACCCTTTACAGTTAGATAATTTTGGGAATACACTGTTATATGTAACATTTGTAATGGTATGGGCAGGTTTTACTTAAAAATTAATATAGTTTATTATTTTTATATTAATATATTTAATCTCATCACATAACTTATTTTTAACTAGGTTCTTTGGACAGTCATGAAAAACATTACACAACTGAAAAAGCAGAGGTGATCTAAAACACTAAAGAAATAACTATCAATAACACAAACATTAAACTATTAGAACTGGAAAGAGGTTCTTGTGGTTGATTATGCCACTTGTCCACTAGAAGCACTCGAGAGGCTCCTTTCTGCTTAAGGCAGATTCAGTTACAAAGTTTTACAGAACTTCTTACAAAGTGGCTTTTGAGTATTTACTCATAAAATACCACCTCTGGACTTTTGTGGCTGAATCCGGTTCCAGACAGTACCCAAACACTTGAAGGGAGTTCTGTTGGTGTCTTAATAGCTGTTAAGGCTTCTACATCTTCTCAGACACTAAGAGGGTGCTGGGAGAGAGGCAGATGATCTCTAACTTGATCCTGGTTCTTCTTGGATGACTTCAGACTTGGCACAGAGGTTTGCAGAGGTGTGGGCAGGATGTCTTGAAGATGTGTGTAATGGCAGGGTATTAATTAATGCAAGATTATGTTTTTCCAAAACTAATATTGTTTATTGATTTTGATATTCATGAGTCTCGCCCCCCCAACCACTAATTTTAATGATAATCAGGCTCCTTTTCAAAGGCCGTGGAAACATTATACAAATGATAACATAGGCTCTAGAACGTTTAAGAAACAGCTAGCAGTAATGTAACTGGAAGAGAAGGTTCTTGTAGTCAATTATGCCTCTTGTCCACTAGATGGACCCATGGAGCTTTTTTCTGCTTATGGCAGAATGCAATTGGTGAATTACAAGAGGCTTTAAGTATTTACTCACAATTATTCTCTCCTGACTTGTGGAGCAAGCTACAGTTTCAGACAGTATCCCAAACACTTTCAGGGAATTCTGTCAATGCTTGTCAGCTGCTCAGGCTTCTGATTCTTCCCAGGCTTCACAGGATGCTGGGGAAAGAGGCAGATGATCTCTGACCTGGTCCTGATTTCTATGGATGATTTGTGTGTCCCTTCCAGGGCTCCTCATTTTGGAAGGTGTAGGCAGGATGTCTTGCAACGTGCAGTCTTAGCACGGATGTCATGCTGGCTATCCAGGCCTATCATGTGGAAGCATTTATGCCTGTTCCTGATAAACTCAAATCAGGCAGTTTCCAGGCAAACTAACCCAAACACAGGGCTTGTTATTCAGCAGAGCTAACTTATGGCTTAGCAAAGCATACTGCTGTAAAGCATGACAGAATGCAGTGAGGCAGTGAGGCAGAATACTGTCAGAAGCAGAGAGCATGATAAGGTAGAAACTATGGCAGTAGCAACAGTAACAAGCAAGCAAGCATGAATACAACCGCAGAGCACATTATATTACCTGCTCATATCTTTTTATCAATACAGCCCAAGACTAATGGGCCTTTGGACACAGACTGGCCAATCAGAATGGCAGTTAGCCAGGCTTTACCATATTACTTAAAGCTATAGGCTTACTTTACACAAATTTGGGAACAACATAGGCCTTGCATGAGGCAGGCACAAGCCAAGTGTATGTATCTTGTTTACCACAGGATGTCAAGAGGAGTAAAACAAGTCTGAGCAAGCCAGGGTCCTCAGACTCAGTGGCTCCAGGTTCTTTGTCCTCTTTCCCACAGTTATTTCTCTCCACAACAGAAGAAGGGATAGCAGAAAAACATGTCTGGGCAGGCCAGGACATGTTCAAGCCTATTTTTGTCTATTCAGGCCTACCATGACAATGTGTAGATGGGCACAATATCAGTGTCACTTCTCACCACATCTTGAGGCACTTATGCTAATCCCTGGTAAATCTGAGGCACAGCAAGTATCAGGGCTTTTTATTATACAGCAGGCAGAGCATGGCAGGTGTGACAGCAGAGAAGAGTGAGGCAGAAGTACATTAAAGCAGAAGCACACAGAGAGAGCACTTTGTGATTGTCTACTCATCTCTTTTTATCAATGCAGTCTGAGACTAATGGTTTTTTGGCCGCAGATTAGCCAATCAGAATGGCAGTTTGCCAAACCTGACCATATTAGGTTTGCTAGGGTTTGCTTTTACCCTTTTAGGGCAGAACACAAGTGTATAAACATGGTCAGGTACCCTGTTTACAACTTTGGAAGGAGAGA
>WAAF01014435.1:1361-17930 GCA_013400475.1 Tricholaema leucomelas | reverse complement strand
CTGTGCCTGGGATTGCACCGACCCAGGTGCAGGACCTTACACTTGGCCTTGTTAAACGTCATGAGGTTGGCCTGGGCCCACCTCTGCAGCCTGTCCAGGTCCCTCTGGATGGCATCCCTGCCCTCCAGCAAGTCAGCTGTGCCACACAGCTTGATGTCATCCTTTCACTTAACCTGATGGAAGCATGGTGGAAAGCAGGGACGTGGCTCTGCTGTGTTTGCACTGTGCTCCACGTGGAGAGAGAATGGAAAAATTAAGAGCAGAGTGGAAAAATAAAATCCCTGTTTCTAAACAATAAGAGCTGTGAGAGATCTTCACTGTTTTGGTTAATATTTTTTTCCATGTTAAGGAAAAAAAGGCAGCAGCAGCAGCAGCAGCCTATTTGTTTGGAGGTGTATTTATAGAAGACATTCCCTTCTTCTGCATTTTACAGTGTCTCTGCTTTTAATTGATGCACTCCTGCTGTTAGAGGCAGGGAGAAGCAGCAAAGAAGAGGGGTGGGGGTTGTGCTGAAGGGCACAAAGGTGACCAGATTGCTTCCCACGGGGACCTCCAAGCCGTGGCAGGGCTGGAGATAAGCTGTGCACGGGTGTCTCCAGCTGCTCTGGCCTGGCACCACAGACTCTTGCTTCTCTCCCAGAAAGTTGTAGGTTAAAGCCTGATCTTTCATTGAGCAGGAAGAGCCCCAGGCTACAGATTGAGTCTCTCAGAGCCTGTGGAATGCCACACATTCCTAGCCTCAAAACTTTGCACCAACAGATGGAAAATGTGGGAAATCTTCCTAACCTAATGATCCCAGTCTCTGCTTCTTGCCCTGGAAAGCTGGACCGAGGTTGTAACACGCCGGTCCTAAGAGACCATCTTTTTCCATCTTCAGAATGACTGAACTCCCAGGAGCTCCAGAGATGTTTCCATCATTACATCCAGTTTCTAAAACTTCTTGTAAACAGGGAGTCCTCAGCCCCACTGATGTGAATAAACAGGGCTCGAACGCTGACATGCAACTGCCACATGTGGTTCCGCTGCCCAGAGCAACTGCCCGGTGTGATCTTGGTGCCAGCCAGCAGGTCCCCTCGTGGGTAATGCATAAATACCTCCAGGGCACTTTTCCCAGGATAACATGCATGGATAAGCCTGTTCTGCTCAAGGACCACAGCCTGTCCTCAGGCTGAAGGGTGGACTGTCTAGTGGATAAGGAATTGGTTAGATGGCAGCATCCAAGGGGTAGTGGTCAATGGCTTGAAGCCAAGATGGAGATGGGTGACAAGTGGTGTCCCTCAAGGGTCTGTACTGGGACGAGTGCTGTTCAATATCTTTGTCAATGATACAGACAGTGAGACTGAGGCACCCTCAGCAAGTGTGCACCAAGCTGAGTGGTGCAAGTGACAGGATGGAAGGATGGGAGATTGAGGCACCCTCAGCAAGTGTGCACCAAGCTGAGTGGTGCAAGTGACAGGATGGAAGGATGGGAGACTGAGGCACCCTCAGCAAGTGTGCACAAGACTGAAGGATGGGATGGTTGACATCCAGAGGGACCTGGGCAGGCTGGAGAGGTGGGCAGAGCAGAATCTTGAGAGGTTCAATAAGGCAAAGTGCAAGGTCCTGCACCTATTAGTCCAGGCTGGGAGATGATGAAATTGAGAGCAAACCTGTAGGAAAGGACTTGGAGGTGCTCTTGGAGGAGAAGCTGGACATGAGCTGGCTATGGGCACTTTCAGCCCAGAAGGCAAATGGCATCCTGGGCTGCATCAAAAGCAGTGTGCCTGGAGATGGATAGAGCTGATTCTGCAACTCTGCTCTGCTGAGACCTCACCTGCAGTGCTGTGTTCGACTCTGGTGCCCCCAACACAGGGACATGTGGACCTGCTGGAGTGGGTCCAGAGGAAAGAAGGTCTCCAGAGAGGCCTTTGGGCTGCATTTCAATATCTGAATGGGACCTACAGGGAGGCTGGGAAAGGCTGTTTAGAAGGGCGTGTGATGGTAGGATGAAGGGCAATGGATTGAAACTGGAGCAGGGCAGATTTAGGTTGGACTTCAGGGGGAAGTTCTTTACAGCGAGAACAGTTCTTTACACTGGCACAGGCTGCCCAAGGACGTGGCTGAGGCCCCATCCCTGGAGACATTCAAGATCAGACAGGATGCAGCCCTGGGCAGCCTGCTCTAGCTGGAGGCGTCCTTGCTAAGTGCATGGGGTTTGGAGGAGACGACCTTTGAGGCCATCCTAAAGTCCCAGAGGTGATATTGAGGACTGATATTAGTAATATTAACTAATTGAATAGAATATTGAATAAAAATGCTGAATTCATCCTAATTGATTGGCTGCTCTGTATCAAACTGCCTGCTTAGCCTCCCACAGCCTCTGAATCATAGAATCATAGAATGGTTTAGGTTGGAAGGGACCTCAAGGATCATCCAGCTCCAACCCCCTGCCATATGACTCCAGGGTGACCTTTCTTCTCTCTGCATGGGAATTATTTCTTTTCTTTCCTCCCCCATCTCTCTCTTTCCCTCTCCTCATCCCTCCCTATCCTTATGTGTCTGTGTGTGCAATAAAACTAGGCTATGCATTTATAGAATCATAGAATCATAGAATGGTTTAGGTTGGAAGGGACCTCAAGGATCATCCAGCTCCAACCCCCTGCCATAGGCAGGGACACCTCCCACTAGAGCAGCTTGCTCAAGGCCTCATCCAGCCTGGCCTTAAACACCTCCAGGGAGGAAGCATCCACAACCTCCCTGGGCAACCTGTGCCAGTGTCTCACCACCCTCACCGTAAAGAACTTCCTCCTAACATCCAGTCTAAATCTCCCCTCTGCCAGCTTAAACCCATTCCCCCTCGTCCTGACATTCCCAGACCTTGTCAATAGTCCCTCCCCAGCCTTCCTGTAGGCTCCCTTCATCTTCATTTAGAGATAGGAAAAGTCTCATTCTCTTTGTATGATAAAAATGTTTGTGTGACACAAGATGCCTTTTGATTACACTGTGAAAACTGGGGGAAAGATCCAGGGAGAGCTAAAAGGTTGGGCAAAGGGGGCTCGAAGGAAAGGGAAGCCATCTGAAAACAAAGCAAGCAGGAATAAACAGAGAAGCTGAGTCAGATCTGTTCCCTGCAAAGCTGACCATCTGGAACACGTTACTGGAGAGGAGATGTGGGATCACATAGATTGTTTCTGGAAAAGGAGGGGCTTGGGGGTGCATGGAAAAAGCCAACACGGTTGAATTAAGGGCCAGCCACAAACGCTGAGCCAGATGGCTTTTTCCTCCTCTTATGAGATAGCTTCTCTTCTTTCCCTATCTCTTCTCATCCCTTTAAGATAGGGGGAGGAGATGGAGTGAGATGCAAGGGAGGAAGCAGAGGGAGCTGAGTATGATGAAAAGAACTTTGCCTCTATTTTGTGTCTCGCTGCACTGCAAGCTGGAACTCAAACCAGGGATATCTCCCCTGTGCAAGAGTGCATCTGTTGTGCTGTTCCAAAGTCTTTGGGCACAGAAACTCTTTTCCAGGCAGAACAGAGCAATCCCTCTGGGGTTTTGACAGGTTTCCAGCTGTAAGCCATAGATTTGTTTTATAGCAAATTTTAGGTTTGTTCCTAGAATTTAAAACATATTCAATCTGCTTTCGTTTTACAGTCTGTAAACACTTTTAGAGCTCTATTCTGTATTTAATGGCAGATAGGCACAACACAGCTGCTCTCCAGTGGCCTGTGTTAGTCAGGGTAGGCTTATTCTTCCCTACTAACGCTGCTCAGAGTTTAAAACAGGCTCTAAGACCACAGGCTGAAACCTCAGTGGGACAAAACCTCAGTGGGACAATACATCAGCAGGCCAAAAGTGTTCTGGAACAGACAGATAAGGTGAATCATAGAATGGTTTAGGTTGGAATGACCTTAGAGATCATCTACTCCAACCTCCCCACCATGAGCAGAGATGCCTCTCAGGTAGACTTAGCTGCTCAAGACCTCCTGCAGTCTGGCCTTGAACACCCCAAGGGAGGAAGAATCCACAACCTGGGCAACACTGTTTAAAATCCATATCTGCGAGATGGTGACAGTGACCATCCCTCAGAGCACCCAAGGGCACAGAGGACAGTCTGGGTGCAGTCACAGAGGATGGTCTGGGTGCAGCTGGTACAGGAACATGGCTCAGCAGAAGATAACCAAGGTAGCTTAAGAGGGACAAAAAAAGAGGCATGCCAACATTCAGAGATGGTCAAGGCCTGGTTGGATGAGGCTTTGAGCAACTCTCCAGTTCAAGAGGGACAGGGATCTGCTGGAAAGGGTCCAGCGGAGGGCTAGGAGGATGATTAGGGAACAGGAGGGCATGGCTTATGAGGAGAGGCTGAGGGAGCTGGGACTGTTTAGTCTGGAGAAGAGAAGACTGAGAGGGGATTTGATAAATGTTTGTAAGTATTTGAGGGGGGACAGGCTCTGCTCACTGCCCCCTGGGGTAGGACAAGGAGCAACGAGTGTGAGTTGCAGCAAAAGAGGTTCTGCCTCAACACAAGGGGGAACTTCTTTACTGTAAGGGTCACAGAGCACTGGCACAGGCTCCCCAGGGAGGGAGCCTTTCACGGCCTGTCTGGATGTGTTCCTCTGTGATCTGTGTTAGATAGGATTGTCCTGCTGTGGCAGGGGGGTTGGACTCGATGATCTCTTTGGGTCCCTTCCAACCCCTAACATTCTGTGATCCTATGATCCTACGAACCTTGTCTAGTAGAAGGTGTTCCAAACCCCCTGCCATGGGAAAAGACAAGATGATCTTCAAGGTCCCTTCCAACACAAGCCATTCGGTGAGTTCTGTGAACAGAAAGCCTGCTGGGCACCTGCACCTCGTATCTCAGAAAGGCAAATTAACTCAGGGCAAGACGTGCATCAAGAGGATTATAACTGCTCCCAGTACCCAAGGCAGCTCATTCAGACTCTGTGCCATACAATCCTAATGTGAGAACAGCTGAGGGGAGCAAGAACCCTGGGCAAAACTGATGGGCGCTGATCTGTTGGAAGGCAGCAAAGGGGAAAATGTCCTGGTTGATGGGCGGTTGACCGTGAGCCAGCAAGGTGCTCTCATGGTCAGGAGGGGCAATGTCATTCTGAGGTGTACTACAAAGGCTATGGTTAGTAGGTCAAGAGAGTTTCTCTACTCTGCCCTGGTGAGGCCACTTCTGGAGTAATGTGTTCAATCCTGGACCCTCCAAGTTAAAAAGGGACATAGAACTACTTGAGAGTGTCCAGCACAGAGCCATGAAGATGATGAAGAGAATGGAACATCTCTGCTATAAGGGGAGCATAAGGGAGCTGGGGCTGTGCTGCTTGGAGAGGAGGAGACTGAGAGGTAACCTCATCAGTGTGAGGTAACCTCATCAATGTTTATAAAGATGTAAAGAAGAATGGCAGGAGGCTGGAGCCAGGCTCTGCTGGGTGATGCCCAATGACAGGACAAGCGGCAATGGGTGGGAGTTGAGGCATAGGAAGTTTCATTTAAACCTGAGGAGGGATTTTTCCACTGTGAGGGTGACAGAGCACTGGAACAGGCTGCCCAGGGGGGTTGTGGAGTCTTCCTCTCTGGAGATATCCAAAACCTGCCTGGATGTGCTCCTGTGTGATCTGGTCTAGGTGATCCTGATCTGGCAGGGGGTTGTTGGGGAGGGAAAATTAACTGATGCGAGGTGATATTTTCCAAAGTTACTATAGTTTATTAATGTTGCTATTCAGAACTCTGCCACCCCCAACCACTGATTTTAATAATATTTTGGTTCTTACACAGTTATGGAAACATTCTGTGGATAATATCTACATGGAATATAACCAGCAAAATGCATAAACATTAATTGAACTGGAAGAGAAGATTCCCACGGGCGAACGCCGCTTGCCCAGTAGCTGGGCTCAAGCTCTTTCTGCTCTATGGCAGAAGGCAGTAGAGAATTACCAAGAGGCATTTAAGCATTTACTCACAGGTTATTATTATTACCCTCACAGGGGCTAGCCACAGTCCAGACAGTGCTCAAATGCTTTCAGGGGACTCTGTCTTGTTGGATGTTGAGGCTTGAATCTTCCCAGCTTCTGGGGAAAGGACGCAGACAATCTCTGCCCTTGTCTCCTGGCTTCTTCTGGACCATCTGTGTATATGTCCAGGGATTCTAGGCAGGACCTTCAGGTGCAGAAGGCAGATGTGGTGCAGTCTCAGCACCATGTCACCCTGACCACACAGGCCGATTGCATGCAGGCATCCAGGGTCTGCTCCTGGCAACTCACGGCAGTGGAGTTTAGCAGGCAGGCAATAAGGCAGTGTGCAAGAGCAGCAGGGCTGGGCACAGCAGAGAGAGCAGGCAAAGAGCAGGGAAGCAAAAGCAGGGAAGCAAAGCAGGGAAGCAAAAGCAGGGAAGCAAAAGCAGGATGTTCACCTGCATATCTCCTTTTATCAATGTGGGCTGAGATTAACTGCCCTTTGGACACCAGAATAGCCAATCAGGATGGCAGTTAGCCAAACCTTACCCTATTAGGCAAAGCCACAGGCTCTCTTTTCCCTAATTTGGGAAAAGCAGAGGCCTTGCCCTAGGCAGGCACAAGCTAAGTGTGTGTACCTTACACCACAGGACCCTGGGCAGCCCAGACTCAGTGGCTCCAGGTACTTTGTGTCTGTTTCCTGCGCTTCCCTCTCTGGTGGAGCAGAAAAACACGCCTAGACAAGGCAGGATAAGTACAAGCCTATTTTGAGCCTATCAGGCCTACCACAACAGGGGGTTGGGCTGGACAAGCTTTTGAGGTCCCTTTCAGTGCCTACCCTTCTGTGACTCTGTATCCTGTAATAGTGAAGCAAACTTCACTATTAATAATTAACAAGACAAACAGGGATTTTGCCTTTCCAGATCTTACAGCAACTTATAAATGCCCTATTCATTTCATCTTTTCATTGTTCTAATGCTAGATAGGGTGTTTTAACTTGCTCATAATGTGATTGAGGCTCTGTCCCTGGAGACACACAATCAGACTGGATGTGGCACTGGGCAGCCTGTCCCCCCCATCCTGGCCAGCCCTCAGATTCTTATAAACATCTATCAAATCCCCTCTCAGTCTTCTCTTCTCCAGACTAAACAGCCCCAAGTCCCTCAGCCTCTCCTCATAAGCCAAGCCCTCCTGTTCCCTAATCATCCTCCTAGCCCTCCGTGGGACCCTTTCCAGCAGATCCCTGCCCCTCTTAAACCGGGGAGCTGCTCAAAGCCTCATCCAACCAGGCCTTGACCATCTCTGAATGTTTGCATGCCTCTTTTTTTGTCCCTCTTAAGCTACCCTGGTTATCTTCTGCTGAGCCATGTTCCTGTACCAGCTGCACCCAGACCATCCTCTGTGCCCTTGGGTGTTCTTGCTGAGCACAGAAGGATTGGCCAGGATGACCTCTGAGGCTCCCTTCCAACCCGATTCCATCTGTGAATCTGTAAAAGTAAATACCCTGTTTGTGATTCAGTTGCTGCTTCGAGTCTGTCAATGTGGCTGCAATCACAGGTGATCCTGCTCTGGCAGAGAGGTTGGACTGGATGAGCTTTTAAGGTCCCTTCCAGCCCCTGACATTCTGTGACTCCAACAGCAGTTGTATTCAAAGCATCGCTGCAATTGCTCAGCTGAAGCGAAACGTTCCTGCCTGCACGGCCGTGTCAGAGGGCTAGACCACTACCTCTGTTCAATGATGCCCTCTGCTGTGCCCTGAGCTCTCCCTTGGCAGGGTACACCACCAGCTTCCTGCCAGCAATAAAAAGTCTGCTTTCTACTTTGACTTGAGTTTATACTTGGAATGCTGTGGTAAAATTGTCCCCTAGCACTGAGGAATGTAATGTGCCACTTTAACGAACATCCCAGGCCCTCAGAATGCAGCTCTGCCCAAGCTGCATTACAAATGCTGCACATAATCCTCCTTTTGGAGAAACCACACTGACATACCGTAACTCTCCTCTTTGGCTGTGCCCAGCTCACATTCCCCCCCTGTAAACACTGTGCACATCAGCCCCATGCTCCAGCAGGACAAGCAACAGCCGTGAGTCCAAACTCAGGGGCAAGCACAGTGAATTGTTTGCTTGGTGCCAAGTTGTTCTTCTCAAGTAGAGTTTGCTTCCAGAAAGTGTTTGCCCCTTCACTTACAAAGCTTTAAGACAGGAAATCCTGTCAGTGGTGGGTTTGACAAGCATTTCTCTCTGACATTAATTAGTCAATTCTCAGAAACAACTTGGCTGTTCAAAACAAGCTGTCCACATGCACAGGGGCAGCCCTGGCCAAAGGCACCTGCAAGGAAAAAGAGAAAGGGACCTCAAAATCAGGTGGTTCAGCCTTTTGTGGGGTTCAGTTGTGAAAGGAATGGCCAGACACACTATTTCAGCTCCTTTCTCCCTCTTGGCTGCACTTTGGCCACAACAACCCNGGAGCTGGGATTGTTTAGCCTGGAGAAGAGAGCCTCAGGGCAGACCTTATTGATGTCCACAACTATCTGAGGGGTGGTTGTGGCCAGGAGGAGGTTGCTCTCTTCTCTCAGGCAGCCAGCGCCAGAACAAGAGGACACAGCCTCAAGCTGCGCCAGGGGAAGTTTAGGCTTGAGGTGAGGAGAAAGTTCTTCCCTGAGAGAGTCATTGGACACTGGAATGGGCTGCCCAGGGAGGTGGTGGAGTCGCCGTCCCTGGAGCTGTTCAAGGCAGGATTGGACGTGGCACTTGGTCCAACCTTGGTGATACTGTGATACTGTGAAAAGGAAACAAAGATGATGTGTGCTGCACTCAGAGGCTTGCTGAGATGGATAAGAACATGAACATAAATAGAGATAACAGAGTTGCTCTCTGGCTCTGGCTGCCTCCCTTCTCTCTTTAACCTCCTGTCTGGGTAACTAATCCTTTTGCTTCCTAACCACCCTGGCTGACTCTCCAAATTCACCTTGAACATAAGGCAAAGCCTGGGATAAGGTAGAGGGGTGGGAAGGAGGTGCAAGGGTGGTTGGGAGCCTCTCCTGGGGACTCTGCTTTCTGGCAGGGCTGTTGTATTTCTGTATTGCTTTTCACTTGTCTATTTCTGTCTACAGCTGTAAATATTGTCAATATCTGCTGGTATATTGTGCTAGGCTGTAAATATAAAGCTTCATTCCTTAATTTCCAGCTTGGCTGAGTCTAGTCTGGGTGATTTTCTTAAGTGTGTGTGGGGTAGGTAACTCCCAAACTATCAGAGAGAGCAACGCAGTCAGACAAGGGCAGTCTTGTGGACAGGCATAAGGATGCGTTTGTGAGAAGACAGACTGGATGTTAGGAGGAAGTTCTTTACAGTGAGGGTGGTGAGACACTGGAACAGGTTGCCCAGGGAGGTTGTGGATGCTTCCTCCCTGGAGGTGTTTAAAGCCAGTCTGGATGAGGCCTTGAGCAGCCTGCTCTAGTGGGAGGTGTCCCTGCCTATGGCAGGGGGTGGGAGCTGGATGATCCTTGAGGTCCATGCCTACCTAAACCATTCTATGATTCTATGATTTTGCAAAGAGATTTTGGTGCTAGAAGAGAGTTGCAACCTTTTTGAGCCCATCTGTGGCCTGGGGGTGGGGGGGGTTGGAAATAATAAAAAGAGCTATTTGCATTCTTCACAAATAAACAGGACTACATCAAAGAAAATGCTGGACCCACCACCAGTTGCTTCTCTTAACCTCCAGACCCTGGATTTCAGCTCCACAGGGTGACCTTATTCCTCCACAACTGAAGAATGGCTTCGTATCAAAACATATCCTAGTAAGTTACAACAGCTGTAGGCATTATTAGGCTGCTCAAGACAATCTGGGCTTTATAAAAGAGCTTCCCACAGGCACTGATCCAAAGCCTGTTGAAGTTAATGGGACTCCTTCTTCTGACTTCAGTGGGATACAGAGGAGGCTTTCCAGCCATTGCATGGAGGCTCCTATATGACTGACACAAGTTTAAAGGATACTGCAGAGATGGTCAACACACAGCACAGAAGACAGACCTTCCACCAGAAGAAGGGCTGAGGTATTGGATATGTGACATATAGACCACTTTGGACATGTGATGGAAACAGTTCTGATTTTAGAACCCATGCAGGGCGACAGGTGATGAAATTGCTGTCTGCAACTACCTGAAGGGAGGCTGTAGCCAGGTGGGGTTGGGCTCTTCTCCCAGTTGCAACCAGCAGCAGAACAAAGGGACATAGTCTCCAGTTGTGCCATGAGAGGTCTAGGCTGGATGTCAGGGGGAAGTTCTTGACAGAGAGAGTGATTGGCATTGGAATGGGCTGCCCAGGGAGGTGGTGGAGTCACCGTCCCTGGAGGTGTTCAAGAGAAGCCTGGGTAAGGCACTTATTGGCATGGTCTGATTGATTAGATAGGGCTGGATGTTAGGAGGAAGTTGTTGCCAGACAGAGTGTTTGGCATTGGAATGGGCTGCCCAGGGAGGTGGTGGAGTCACCGTCCCTGGAGGTGTTCAAGCAAAGCCTGGATGAGGCACTTAGTGCCATGGTCTGGTTGACTGGCTAGGGCTGGGTGCTAGGTTGGACTGGATGAGCTTGGAGTTGTCTTCCAACCTGGTTGATTCTATGATTGCTCTGGGCAGACAGGCATGGGCCAACATGGACCTACTGTGCTACACAGGCACCCCTAGAACTAACTCAGGGTTATTGCTTCCCTTTTAGCAACTGTGAGCAGGAAGTGGCAGTTGTCTTCTAGTATGCAGTATCACAGCAGGAGAAGAGTCCTCTCCATCTTGTTGGGTTTTTTTTGTCTAAATCATAGAATGGCTATGGTTGGAAAAGACCTTTAATGTCCAACCATTCTCTAACTCTACCAAGGCTGGTGCTAAACCATGTCCCTCAGCACCACATAAAGTCATAGCATTGTCAGGGCTGGAAGGGACTTCTGGGATCATTCAGTTCCAACCCCGCTGCCTTAGGCAGAGACAACTCACACTAGATCAGGTTGCCCAGAACCACATCCAACCTGGCCTTAAAAACTTCCAGGGATGAGGCTTCCACCAGTTCCCTGGGCAACCTTTTCCAGTATCTCATCATTCTCATGCTGAACAACTTCTTCCAACCATCCACTCTGAATCTACCCACTTCTAGCTTCATTCCATTCCCCCCAGTCCTGTCACTACCTGACAGCCTAAACAGTCCCTCCCCAGCTTTCTTGTAGCCCTCCTTCAGGTACCAACAAAGGCCACAATAAGGTCTCCTTGGAGCCCTCTCTTCTCCAGACTGAACAGCCCCAACTCTCTCAGCCTGCCCTCATAGGAGATAAGCTCCATCCTCATGGCCCTTCTCTGGACACATTCCAACAGCTCTGTCTTTTAGGCACCTCCAAGGAGGGGTATTCACCCACCCCACCAGTGACTGAGAACCCATTCAGTGAAGAACTCCCTTCTAACAGCCAACCTAAACCTCGCCCCGAGGCAAAACGAAGCCATTTCTTCTTGTCCTATCTCTTGTCCCATGTTGCACCAAAGAAAGATGAAAGACAGACACCAAAAGTTCCCCTTTAGTTGTTCACTTACATACCTACCAGCTAGAAAATTGGCATGCCTGAAGGAGAGCCATGGCTTTGTTTGAGTTGCCTGTTTTACTAAGTAACAAAGGCAGCTTTGCTTTCTGAGGACTATATTTAGAATCATAGAATGGTTTAGGTTGGAAGGGACCTCAAGGATCATCCAGCTCCAACCCCCCTGCCACAGACAGGGTCACCTCCCACTAGAGCAGGCTATTTGTCTATCAACAATTATCTTTTCCATGAGTGCACCAGCTGAGGTCTGCATGGAAAACACAGACAAAAGGATGTCATTAAAATGAAGTCCCAAGGACCTTACAAATGATTCACAATGGTCTTGCCCTAATTAAAACTGGATGTGCAAACAAACATGCCTGCAGTTTTGCTAGCATAAGATTGGGTATTTATGAGTTCTGTCAACCTAGCCCTTATGTGGAAAAAAAAGAGTAGCACATGCAGCTGAGTTTTAAGATCCTAATCATGCTGCTTGATTTGGATTAAACTTTGCAGAGGCTGAAACAAGCATTTGGACTTAAAGATTCTTATTTACAGTAGCTTGTTAACTCAATGGGGGAGGGGGAAAAAACCCCACACCTGTATTTGAGAATGTCACCATGCCCCCACTACTGGAGTCATAGAATCACAGGATTTCTTAGATTAGAAAAGACCTCCAAGCTCATCTAGTCCAATTATGACTTTCACACTGACAAGTCCTTGACCAAACCAAATCCCTCAGCACAACATCTAATCACTATGAATAGCTATGGTTGGAAAGGACCACCAGGATCAGCCAGTCCAACCTTCATCCCAGCATCCTTCATCACCAGACCATAGCCTCAAGCACCACATCCACTCTACTCTTAAACACCTCCAGGGATGGCGACTCCACCACCTCCCTGGGCAGCCTGTTCCACCGCCTGACCACCTGCTCAGGAAAGAACTTCCTCCCAACAGCCAACCTAAACCTCCCCTGATGCAACTTGAGGCCATTTCCTCTTGTCCTATCATTAGTAATGTGGGAGAAGAGACCAGCTCCAGCCTCACTACAACCTCCTTTTAGGTAGCTGTAGAGGGCAATAAGGTCCCCTCTCAGCCTCCTCTTCTCCAGACTAAACACCCCCAGCTCCCTCAGCTGCTCCTCATAGGTCATGTTTGCCAGACCTCTCCCCAGCCTCTTCGCCCTTCTCTGCACCTGCTCCAGCACCTCAATGTCCCTCCTAGGCTGTGGTGACCAAAACTGGACACAGTACTGGAGATGTGGTCTGACAAGTACTGAGTACAGGGGCATGATCCCCTCCCTCCTCCTGCTGCTCACACCATTGCTGATGCAATGATACCATTCTGATTCTGAATCATAGAATCGTTTTGGTTGGAAGAGACTTTAAAGATCATCAAGTCCAACCAAGGATTTTAATGAAGTAATCCTCCAACATACAAAATCTTCTGCCCTGAGTAAGCCATGATGCTGCCTTGGGTCCCACTTTGCCTGTTGCTTTTATGAAAGAAAAACCATCACAAAGTGATAGAATGGCTCAGGTTGGAAGGGATCTCGGAGATCAACTACTGCAACCTCCCTGCCATGGGGAGAGACATCTCTCAACTAGATTTGGTTGCCCAAGGCCCCATCCAATCTGGCCTTAAACACACCCAGAGAGGAGTTATACACAACCTCTGTGGGCAGCCTATTCCAGAGTCTTACCACTCTCATACAGAACAACTCTTTCCTAAGCTCCAGTCTAACCCTGCTCTCCCTCAGCTTCCAACCATTTCCCCTTGTCCTGTCTCTGGACACTCTCAGGAGAAGTTCCTCTGTAGCCTTCTTGGAGGATCCCTTCAGGTACTGGAAGACAACTCTAAAGTCCCCCCAGAGTATTCTCTTCTGCAGGCTGAACACCCCCAGCTCCCTCAGCCTATCCTCACAGCAGAGGTGTTCCAGCACTTGGATCATCTTTGTTGGCCTCCTCTGGACTCACTCCAGCAGCTCTGTGCCTTATGCTGGGGACAGCAGAACTGGAGGCAGGATTGGAGTTGAGTTCTCAGCAGAGCAAAGGGACAGAATCCCCTCTTGCCCTGCTGCCCACACTCCTCTGGCTGCAGCCCAGAAAGCAAGCAGAGATTTCCTTCTGTCAAAACTGCAACCTGTTCCAGGCTTGAACCAGGGAGGTGTGGGACTTCAGAGAGAAAGGGACTGGAGGACCTATTAGAAAAGGTGATGGTTTTGGAAAGGACATTTGAGATGTTTGAGGGGACACCATGGTTCCCTCTTATGGCATTAAGATGCTGATTGCTTTTTCTCTTAAGCAACCACACCTAAGAGGTAGAAACAGCCTTGTAGCAGTGAGAAGGTGGCAGCAGCTCTGGTGGCACTATGCTGTTGAGTCCTTTGCCACAAACACTAAACTCTACACCTTCTGGGCTGGGAGCCTCCGTGAATGTGGCACCACCCTGGTTATTTCCTCTAATCTGACCTGTCTGTGAGGGAGGAAGCCCTGCACCAACTGTCCTGAGCTGAGAATACCACAGCAGGCAGTGTAGGAACTCAAGAGAAATGCCTAGAAGGAGTAAATACTAAATCACTTCTGGGCTAGATCCCTCCAGTCTGTCTACATTAATTTCTGACTATAACCCTCAAGGACAAATCTTGTCCCAGTTTCAAGGAATGACAAACCTCCTCTGCACTCCAGTGTGCTCTGGAAGAGACAGTGTCAGCTGTCCAGCCCTGGCTGAGGAAACAGCTGGTCTGTAGTGGTGTATTGCACTATGAATCCCATTGTGCTAATACAATCATAGAATGGTTTAGGTTGGAAGGGACCTCAAGGACCATCCAGCTCCAACCCCCTGCCATAGGCAGGGACACCTCCCACTAGAGCAGGCTGCTCAAGGCCTCATCCAGCCTGGCCTTAAACACCTCCAGGGAGGAAGCATCCACAACCTCCCTGGGCAACCTGTGCCAGTGTCTCACCACCCTCACTGGAAAGAACTTCCTCCTAACATCCAGTCTAAATCTCCCCTCTGCCAGTTCAAACCCATTCCCCCTCGTCCTGACATTACCAGACCTTGTCAATAGTCCCTCCCCAGCCTTCCTGTAGGCTCCCTTCAGATACTGCAAAGCCACTCTAAGGTCTCCTCGAAGCCTTCTCTTCTCCAGGCTGCAGAGCCCCAACTCTCTCAGCCTGTCCTCATAGCAGAGCTGCTGCAGCCCTCTGAGCATCTTCGTGGCTCTCCTCTGGACCCGCTCCAGCAGTTCCATGTCCTTCTTGTGTTGGGGGCTCCAGAACTGCACACAGTACTCCAGGTGGGGTCTGAGGAGAGCAGAGCCAAGGGACAGAATCCCCTCCCTTGCCCTGCTGCCCACACTGCTCTTGCTGCAGCCCAGCACAGGGTTGCTGTCTGGGCTGCATGTGCACACTGCAGGCTCATGTTGAGCTTTTCACCACCCCAGACCCCCAGGTCCTTCTCCTCAGGGCTGCTCTCAGCCATTCCCCACCCAGCCTGTATCTGTGCCTGGGATTGCACCGACCCAGGTGCAGGACCTTACACTTGGCCTTGTTAAACGTCATGAGGTTGGCCTGGGCCCACCTCTGCAGCCTGTCCAGGTCCCTCTGGATGGCATCCCTGCCCTCCAGCAATAGTGGGCACAAGGCCATCATCTTCAAAAACATCTGGAGTGCACTGCACTGTCCCTTCTTCAAGCACCTCAACACCAGCTTAGCGTCTCAGGAATCCTCTGCCCCTCCTTCCAAAGGTCTCTCAAGGTGCAGATTAGGACCCAAACGCACCACAAAGACTGCAACTGGCATCTCTCTTTTGTTTGGCACTCTACAGAGCACTCTGAAGCAGGCAACTGCTTTAATGTTAACCTGCCGGGCTGCTGGACACCTGGCAGCCAGATGGACAAAGGAAGGTGTGCCCAGAGCCCCAGGTGATGGTGAGGGAGGGAGGAGAACTCACCTGAGCTCAAGACTCAAGGTCTCTAGGCAGTGCTCAGCTCTGCCACAGTCTCTCTTCCAGGAAGATGCAGGCTGTTGTAGAGCTGGTATCTAACTTGACCATAGTAAAAGGCTTCAGTAGACATATCCAGCATCTATAATTCACCAGTAAGGAGTGCTGGGGACTTCAGAGGCCTGTCTAGTGCTGGATGAAGGTAAACAATGCCTGACACACAAGGAGCAAACATTTCACTGCTCACAAAGTTCTCTTAGGGATGAGATGAAGGAAAGAATAAATCTCATCAGACAGGTGTTAATTGCTTTGTGCAGGCTCTGCTGTACAGAGATACTCAGGACTGGTGATACTGACTGTTAGATGTTCAATTTTAGGTACCTGTGGTCTAAAAAGGAGTTGTTTCCACTTCTTTTTGTATAGTTCCTTTTGTATAGTCCCTTTTATAGGAGGCTCAGGAGTTTATTTGGGGATTTTTTGCAAATAAAACCTTCTCTGGTAGGTGCTGGTAGATGGCAGCTGAACATGAGCTGGCAGTGTGCCCAGGGGGCCAAGAGAGCCAGTGGCATCCTGGCCAGGATCAGGAACAGGTTGGACTTGATGATCTGTGAGGTCTCTTCCAACCCTGATGATACTATGATACAGTGTGGCCAGTAGGACAAGGGAGGTTATTCTGACCCTGGACTCAGCACTGGCCAGGCCACATCTTGAGTGCTGTGTCCAGTTCTGGGCTCCTCAATTCAAGAGATGTTGAGGTGCTGACACATGTCCAGAGAAGGGTGATGAGGCTGGTGAGGGGCCTGGAGCACAGCCCTGTGAGGAGAGGCTGAGGGAGCTGGGGGTGTGCAGCCTGGAGGAAGTTCAGGAGTGACCTCATTGCTGTCTACAACTACCTGAAGGGAGGCTGTAGCCAGGTGGGGGTTGGTCTCTTCTGCCAGGAAACCAGCAACAGGACAAGGGGACACAGCCTCAAGTTGTGCCAGGGGAGGTCTAGGCTGGATGTTAGGAGGAAGTTGTTGGCAGAGAGAGTGATTGGCATTGGAATGGGCTGCCCAGGGAGGTGGTGGAGTCACCATCCCTAGGGGTATTGAAGAAGGGGGCACTTAGTGCCATGGTCTGGTTGATTGG
>WAAF01014430.1:18101-30253 GCA_013400475.1 Tricholaema leucomelas | reverse complement strand
CTCAACATCTCTCTTGAATTGAGGAGCCCAGAACTGGACACAGCACTCAAGGTGTGGCCTGAGCAGTGCTGAGCACAGGGGCAGAAGAACCTCCCTTGTCCTGCTGGCCACACTGCTCCTGAGCCAGCCCAGGATGCCATTGGCTCTGCTGCCCACCTGGGCACACTGCTGCCTCATCTTCAGCCTACTATCCACCAGTACCCCCAGGTCCCTCTCTGCCTGGCTGCTCTCAGCCACTCTGTCTCCATCCTGTAGCACTGCTTGGGGTTGTTGTGGCCAAAGTACAGAACCCTGCACTTGGCCTTGCTCATTCTCATCCCATTGGCCTCTGCCCACCCATCCAGCCTGGCCAGGTCCCTCTGCAGGGCTCTCCTACCCTCCAACAGCTCCACAGCTGCTCCTAGCTTGGTGTAATCTGCAAACTTACTAATGCTGGACTCAATCCCCTGATCCAGATCATCAATAAAGATGTTGATCAGGACTGGGCCCAGCACTGATCCTTGGGGAACACCACTTCAGAGTTCTGAAGTTGCTAGAAATGCTGTTTTCAGGCATTTTCTGGGGAAAGCACTAATTCACTACGAAATAATTGCCAATTAGCCCCATCATCATATCTTTAGCTCTGCCTAAGAAGAGCACACATGTGTGCCTGTCTGCCTAACAGCTGCAGTTCACCAGGGAAAATCAGAAGGCAAAAAAACAGAGCAGGGATTTTGTCTGAAGCAGATGAGGCTAATTTATATGTATAAGCTATTTATAGCAAGGCTGCAGCAAGCTAATTAATTGTTTATAGGGAGAACTTTAGAGGGCATAACCTGGGATCTGACATTCTGTGTAATAATTGTAATTAGAGACGAGCTGGAATCAAAAATCAGCATGTGAGCACAGATACACTTTGGGGAAGTTCTGAATCTGATCCAGACCTCAGCTGCAGAGAGTTTTGCTGCCGTTAGGGTAGGCTAGAACAGAAACCCTGCCTTAGAATTTGGCCTTCTGTGTTTTACTATAGTGCAAACCTGGACCACGTTTTTGTGGATGAGGGCCAGCTCCTAATTAGCATCTGGCACGCTAGGGGAACAGAGTGAAATGGAGTGGCTGTGTCATTAGGGGTGCATAATTGTTTGGTGGTTTGGGTTTTATTTTCCAGAAAGGCTTAGTTATCCATTAAGATCTCAGACACTTAGAAGGTGATTGTCAAACTCCCTCATTATTTTATAAATAGCTTCATTTCTCTCAGGTTCTCCTGAGCATTGTAATAAAGCAGTGGTCTGTTGGTGTCATAGGGATGTTGAGGAGTTTGAATACTCAGCTTGGAGAGGCAGCTGAGGCATGAACGTTGAGTTATGTCTGACTCTTGCTAATACTTCTGACAGCAACGTGCCCTGGTGGCCAAGAAGGCCAATAGGATCCTGGGGTGCATTAAGAAGAGTGTGTCCAGCAGATCAAGGTAAGTTCTCCTTCCCCTCTGCTCTGCCCTGGTGAGACCTCATCTTGTGTAGAATAGAATAGAATCAACCAGGTTGGAAGAGACCTCCAAGATCATTCAGTTTTGGGCTCCCCAGTTTAAGAGGGACAGGGATCTGTTGGAGAAAGTCCAGAGGAGAGTTATGAGGATGATTAGGGGACTGAAGCACTGCCTGATGAGCAGATGCTGAGGGATCTGGGGATCTGTTTAATCTGGAGAAGGGAATACTAAGAGGGGATTTAATCAATGTTTATAAATACCTGAGGGCTGGGGGTGAGAAGGGGGGACAGGCTCTGCTCACTTGCTCCCTGGGATAGGACAAAGAGCAATGGATGGAAGCTGCAGCACAAGAGGGGACTTAACACAAGGGGGAACTTCTTGACTGAAAGGGTAACAAGGGGAACAGACTTCCCAGAGAGGTTGTGGAGTCTCCTCCTCTGGAGCCTTTCAAGGCCTGTCTGGATGTGTTCCTGTGTGCCCTGAGCTAGATTGTATGGTCCTGCTCTGGCAGGGGGGTTGGGCTGGATGATCTCTTTGGGTCCCTTCCAACCCCTGACACCCTGTGATCTGTGACTCTGGTACAACAGTACCTGAATAGTTTCAAGCCTGATCCTGACCCTAAGCTAATTAGAAGTCAACTGCAATGTGCTGTGTAAATATATATGCAGTAGTAAACTAGATGAAGGACCAATGAAGGAGTCAGAGGAATAAGTCTCAGCCAAATGTTGATTTCAGCCAGTGCATTTCAGTTGCTGTGAGCTATCTCTAGGCAGAAAGAAAAGGCAGCCAAGGAAATGCTACATCCTGCCTGTACAACAAAATTAGATAGCAAATATCCACTTGAATTCCAGATTTTATTTCTCTTCCACATACCCAGAGGTAAATTGCTGAAGAGTTCATGATACTTTTCATAGGGTACTGAAGACATTGAAAGCCCTCTTGATCTCTTGATTTCTCAAGATAGACTCAGGAGAGCTTGTGGGATGGATGCAGTAGCTCAGGCAAGCAAAAATGCTTTCCAGATGCTGGATTAGAATAGAATAGAATAGAATAGAATAGAATAGAATAGAATAGAATAGAATAGAATAGAATAGAATAGAATCAACCAGGTTGGAAGAGACCTTCAAACTCATCCAGGCCAACCTAGCACCCAGCCCTATCCAGTCAACCAGACCATGGCACTAAGTGCCTCATCCAGGCTTTTCCTGAACACCCCCAGGGATGGCAACTCCACCACCTCCCTGGGCAGCCCATTCCAATGGCAGATCACTCTCTCTGTGAAGAACTTCCTCCTAACATCCAGCCTTTGTCACATAAGAGAGGACTCATGCAGGTTGCAACACTTTTAGGTCAAGTTAGACCCTGTCTGAGCACTTTCAGCCATGGCTGTCCAACGTTCAACATCACATAAGTGAGGCCATCATGCACTGCAGTGCTCCTAACTCAGGAGCTGTGGGCATGTTTTGCTGTTGATGCTGTTTTGCTCTTGGTTTTGTCCTTTTCATCCCATTTTTTTTCCTGGCTTCTGTGGCTGAGCTTATGCTGCTTTTTACTTTCTCTCTTACTTTATTCTCTTATTTTCTGTATGAATCTAAACTCTTTTTAATGACAAATGTGGGACTGTTTTCAGCTTGCAGTAGAATCATAGGATCCATCAGGTTGGAAGAGACTTCCAAGATCATCCAGTTCAACCTAGCACCCAGCCCTAGCTGTATACTTATACAGCCTTCTGTTTGGAAGTTGCTGAAAACATATGGTATGTGCTAATAAATATCTGGAACATTTTATTTCGTGAGGAATTTATTCACAGGCAATTATAGAATCACAGAATCAACCAGGTTGGAAGAGACCTCCAAGATCATCCAGTCCAACCTGGCACCCAGCCCTGGCCAATCAACCAGACCATGGCACTAAGTGCCTCATCCAGGCTTTGCTTCAACACCTACAGGCACAGCGACTCCACCACCTCCCTGGGCAGCCCATTCTCCACCACCTCCCTGGGCAGCCCATTCCAATGCCAATCACTCTCTCTGCCAACAACTTCCTCCTAACATCCAGCCTAGACCTGCCCTGGCACAGCTTGAGACTGTGTCCCCTTGTTCTGTTGCTGGTTGATGAGAGAAGAGTCCAACTCCCCAATGTATTCCAGACAAACAAACCTACTTTCCCTGATCCAGTTTCTCCAGGAACTGCAGCTTTAGGCAGCCAGGACCTTTGCTCACAAGAGACCCACTCCCTCCATTCAGCACATGCTTACAAACTTCTAACTGGAACTAAAAGCTGATATTCTCTCCCTCATGGTTGTCACAGACAATATTTTGTGCCTTAGGGTATCTTCTCCAACACCTGAATATGTCTCTATGAAAAGTTCCATCCATCACAGTGGCTTGAAAGGGTGGCAGTGGTTTCATGCAACTCCAGCTGAACCAGAGATCTGACCTACCTCTCTGTGGAGCATTGGTGCCCAACCAGCACTGTTTGAAGAATCATTCATCATTCTTGTCTTCTTCAGTTAATTTGCAAGCCTGTCTAATAAGGACCACACACATAATCTTTTATTTATGTAGTGGTCTATTTATCAGTGTGAGGTGAGAGTTTGACCTTATTATACAAGCTGCAGTATTCCCAAGATGTATCATAAATGCAGTTTCCTCTTGCAGCTCAGCTCTTCCCAATCCTTTTGCATATTCCTTGCACTTTTCATTAAGCAGCTAATTAGGCTGTGCTCATTTATAAACACCATCAGCCAGTGGAAAGTTCTCTGAGATACACACACACACACACATATATATATTAAAAACTGGCCAGGTCCCTCTGCAGGGCTCTCCTGCCCTCCAACAGCTCCACCTGCTCCTAGCTTGATGTCATCTGCATACTTACTGATGATGATGCTACATTGCCCTGCTCTGAACCTGCTCCAGCACCTCAATGTCTCTCTTATACCATGGCTCCCAAAATTGAAGGCAGTGCTCAAGGTGCAGCCTCAGCAGTGCTGAGCACAGTGAGACGATCACTTCTCTAGTCCTGCTGGCCACATGACTCCTGATGCAGGCCAGGATGCTGTTGGCCTTCTTGGGCAACCTTTTAGAGAAAGCTCATCAAAAGTAAAACCTTTGCCCTGTGTCTGCCCTTGCTTCAGTGACCTGCTGAAGTAGGTTGCAGCTGGTTCAAATCAAAGTGACATTTTACTAATGGCATCGGTATAAAAGCAGAGTATTCTTAGAATAGAATAGAATAGAATGGAATAGAATGGAATAGAATTGAACAGAACAGAACAGAACAGAATAGAATAGAATAGAATAGAATAGAATAGAATAGAATAGAATAGAATAGAATAGAACAGAATAGAATAGAATCAACCAGGTTGGAAGAGACCAACAAGCTCATCCAGGCCAACCTAGCACCCAGCCCTATCCAGTCAACCAGACCATGGCACTAAGTGCCTCATCCAGGCTTTGCTTCAGCACCTCCAGGCACAGTGACTCCACCACCTTCCTGGGCAGCCCATTCCAATGCCAATCACTCTCTGTGAAGAACTTCCTCCTAACATTCAGTAATAAACTCTGTGAGATGTTTTCTGCCTCTGGAAATAAAATAAGAATAAATGCAAGCAGTTTTGTTCTTTCTTATTGCATTTATGCACAAATCAAACTTTCAGAAGGTACAAACCAGCCAATACTGAATTAACATATAGAAGCTGTAGCTGAGCTTGCCTTTAGCTACGAAAGCCAATGCACAAACATGTCACAGAATCATAGAATCAGTCAGGGTTGGAGGGGACCACAAGGATCAGCCAGTTCCAACCTCCCTGCCATGCCCAGGGACACCCTGCCCTCGACCTGGTTGGCCAGAGCCTCATCCAGCCTGGCCTTATGTTGCCCACACGCACAGGTCTTGGGAAGATATTGCAAACTCTGGTTCTCTGCATGCCTGTGCATCCTTTGTAGGACCTTTAAAGACAGGGAGAAAATCTGTAGTGGCCATACATGTCTGCACCTTTCAGTTAAACCTGGGCTGGTGTTTTACATCTGCTCTGTCCTGCATCACAACAGCCTCTCCTTTGGACTGGCTGTGAGGAAGAAGTTGTTGAGCATGAGAGTGGTGAGAGGCTGGAATGGGTTGCCCAGGGAGGTGGTCGAGGTCCCTGGAGGTGTTTAAGGCCAGGCTGGCTGAGGCTGTGGGCAGCCTGCTCTAGGGTAGGGTGTCCCTGCCCATGGCAGGGGGTTGGAACTGGCTGATGCTTGTGGTCCCTTCCAACCTTGACTGACTCTGTGATTCTATGATTCCTTGTCTTAAATGTACTTTTATAATTCAGAGGTTCAGATTAATTGAAGTTGATTTTTTTTAAGGCAAGAGTCTAAACTTGTGGACATAAAAAGAGAATTTGGTTTATGAACCTGCTGTGAACTTAAGCATGCAAGACTTGTCTGGCTTTAGTGACCTGCTTCCTGGGATTCTTGAGTCTGCTTAAACAAGATTCCCATGTTTCTAGTTTTCACTCTTCTGATCAGGAGAGTTATGTGCATTAAGTTTCTTCTTCTGCTGGCTTCAAGTACTGCCCCAGGCATGAATGACAGAGAAGATGAGTTTCTGGAAAAGAATAAAGAATATGCCTTGATAAAGGATATTTTTGCTTGTGTAATTGACACTAAGGCACTTATTTGGTTCATAAGGGGGCAAGCACACACAGCTGAATGCTTTGACACCAAAATACAGAGAGTGGTTGTTGAGCTTGATGTGAGGTACTGTAAATACAGGTCACTAAAGGGAGAAAAAACAATATCTAGCATTCCAAGTATAAAATCATAGAATCATAGGATCCACCAGGTTGGAAGAGACCTCCAAGATCATCCAGCCCAACCTAGCACCCAGCCCTAGACAATCAACCAGACCATGGCACTAAGTGCCTCATCCAGGCTTTGCTTCAACACCTCCAGGGACGATGACTCCACCACCTCCCTGGGCAGCCCATTCCAGTGCCAATCACTCTCTCTGACAACAACTTCCTCCTAACATCCAGCCTAGACCTGCCCTGGCACAACTTGAGGCTGTGTCCCCTTCTTCTGTTGCTGGTTGTCTAGGAGAAGAGCCCAACCCCACCTGGCTACAGCCTCCCTTCAGGGAGTTGTAGACAGCAATGAGGTCTGCCCTGAGCCTCCTCTTCTGCAGGCTGCACACCCNACTCTGTCATGTATTAAAAGAATCCAGTTTCATCATTGCATGCTTATGGATGGTATGGAGGGGTAATTAATTAACGTGAGATATTAGTTCCAAAATTAATAGTGTTCATTAATTTTGACACTCAGGAGTCTTGCTCAGCTGACCACTAATTTCAATAATAACTGGTTCTTTGCATGGTCATGGAAACATTCTACAGAGGAATAACTAGAAATAACTAGCAAAAATACATAAACATTAATTGACCTGGAAGAGAAGGTTCCTGTGGTCAACACACCACTTGTGGCCAATGCACTGCTTGTTCACTAGATGGACTTATGGAGCCCCTTTCTGCATATAGCAGAAGGCAGTGGTGAATTCCAAGAGGCTTTAAGTATTTACTCACTAACTGTTATCTCCTGACTCACAGGGCTGGGTACAGCTTCAGACAGTACCCAAACGCTTTCAGGGAATTCTGTTACTGTCTTGTCAGCCACTGAGGCTTCTGATTCTCCCCAGGCTTCACAGGCTGCTGGGGAAAGGAGGCAGACTATCTCTGACCTGTTCCTGGCTCTGTGGATGGTCTGTGTTTCCTTTCCAGGGCTCCTCATCTTGGCAGGTGTAGGCAGGATGTCTTGTGGTGTGCAGCCTTAGCATGATGCCACGCTGGCTATGCAGGCCGATTGCCTGGAGGCATTTAGAGCCTGTTCCTGGTAAACTCAAGGCAGGCAGTTGCCAGGCAGCTCAGGATACAGTAAGGCAGTGGGCAATAGTAGCACACAGTAGCAGGCAAGCAAGCATGAATACAAGGGCAGAGCATGTGGCATCACTTGCTCATCTCTTTTTATTAATACAGCCTGAGACTAATGGGTCTTTGGCCACAGACTAGCCAATCAGAATGGCAGTTAGCCAAGCTTGACCATATTAGGTGAGACCATAGGCTTGCTTTACCCAAATTTGGGAAAAACATAGGCCTTGCACATGGCAGGCACAAGCTAAGGCTGTGTATTTTGTTTACCACAGGACATAAACAAATCTGGGCAGGCCAGAGTCCTTAGACTCAATGGCTCCAGGTTCTTTGTCCTCTTTCCCACTGTTGCTTGTCCCCGTAGCAGAAGCAGGGAGAGCAGAAAAACATGCCTGAACAAGCCAGCATGTGTGTAAGCCTACTTTGGCCTATTCAGGCCTACCACTACAATGGACATGAATAAAACAAGTCCACTAATTTAATGATACTCCACAGCTTTGCCTCAAGTACACTTTTTGTTCTGGCTCATGGAAAAATAAAATGTGCAGAGCAATTTCTCTTCACTACTGGGAATGCAAGCCAAGATGATTTGCCAGAACTCCTACAGCTTCAGTGCCTTTTCCACCTCTTCCCTCCACCTATTCCCCTTTTCCTTTTGTTTTCAGCTCTCAATTCATTGTTTTTCAATTCCATGAGATAATACAGCTACCTCAGGGGAGGAATTTCACACCACTCCACAGTGAAAACAGCATCCTTCAAAAACTTCTGCTGTTACTTCACAGCTTTTGTGAAAGACAAACACACACCCCACCAATCTGATGGGAGTTTTTAATTGGACTGGATGCTTTCTACATAGCCATGGGGCAAAGTTGTGTCTCAAGCCTCTGTCAGCTAGCTAACTCCCAATTAGTCTGTATTTCATTAAGAAATAAAGGATTAGACTGTCACAGTTTAGACAAGAAGTATTAGGAAGCCATGAGAGATCTTAAAACTGGATTTTGAGTTTTACTTGCCAGGCAGAAAGGGACCTGGGGGTGCTGGTGGATAGTAGGCTGAAGATGAGGCAGCAGTGTGCCCAGGTGGGCAGCAGAGCCAATGGCATCCTGGGCTGGCTCAGGAGCAGTGTGGGCAGCAGGACAAGGGAGGTTCTTCTGCCCCTGTGCTCAGCACTGCTCAGGACACACCTGAAGTGCTGTGTCCAGTTCTGGGCTCCTCAATTCAAGAGAGATGTTGAGGTGCTGGAACATGTCCAGAGAAGGGTAACAAAGCTGGTGAGAGGCCTGGAGCACAGCCCTGTGAGGAGAGGCTGAGGGAGCTGGGGGTGTGCAGCCTGCAGCAGAGGAGGCTCAGGGCAGACCTCATTGCTGTCTACAACTACCTGAAGGGAGGCTGGAGCCAGCTGGGGTTGGGCTCTTCTGCCAGGCAAGCAGCAACAGAAGAAGGGGACACAGCCTCAAGCTGTGCCAGGGGAGGTCTAGGCTGGATGTTAGGAGGAAGTTGTTGTCAGAGAGAGTGATTGGCATTGGAATGGGCTGCCCAGGGAGGTGGTGGAGTCACTGTCCCTGGAGGTGTTGAAGCCAAGCCTGGCTGGGGCACTTAGTGCCATGGTCTGGTTGATTGGGCAGGGCTGGGTGCTAGGTTGGGCTGGATGAGCTTGGAAGTCTCTTCCAACTTTTCTGACTCTATGATCCTGTGATTCTATGATCCTATGATAAAATGGCCTCAGTCTGTTACTAAAGGTTTTGGCAGAGGAGGTAATTGTTGTTAATGTTACTTTCTTACACAGATGGACTTGTATTTTATTTATTTGCCCTTAGAAAATGTTTAAAGAGGTAAAATAATTTCATATGTTGGATTTTCTTTCAGCACTTGTTTCTTAAACATGGAAAATCCAAGATCATAGAATCACAGAATGATTGAATCAACCAGGTTGGAAGAGACCTCCAAAGTCATCCAAGCCAACCTAGTACCCAGCCCTATCCAGTCAACCAGACCATGGCACTAAATGCCTCATCCAGGCTTTGATTGCAAAAATCCCTTTCAGGGAAAAGGATGGGGTTGTGCATGTGATGCTTCTTTCACAGCTAGGGGAGGTAATATTTGGGGTATGAGGTTTCACTTGGCTTTGTTGAGAGTGCAGCAGAGACTGGTTGTCTTCACTGTGGAAGAGCACAGTAAAATATTCCTCAGCAGGAAGGGTAAAAAAGGTAAATGCCTTGAGTGAAATGTTAATATTTCAGCAGCAACCCCCCAGCAGTTTGGGTAATTACTGCAGCAGAACCCCTTCCTGAGTTCTCCCTTTGTTTTTTCTTTGCTGCTGATAGCACTCTGCAATTGTCTGGCCTGAATTCCCATACAGCTGATCTTTATCCAAAGAAGCCAAAGCATTTTTAGGCTGGCTATAATTTGATTGTCTGTACAAAACTCCTTCAACTTCTTGCGTGACTATGGGAAACAAATATCAGCTCTTCCTTATAATCCTAATTGAGTTGCAGTACTCTCCCACTGGGTACCTCTCTGTCTCCTTAGGATATTAAATCCCCTTAAAGAAATATACAACCCCTAAGCCACTTACTTTCTTTTGAAAATCAAATTAGCCAACCAAGAGTACTTTCTGGATACCTAAGTGTCTTTGTAATCCAAACCCAGGTCGTGTCCTGAAGTGAATCATAGAATCATAGAATGGTTTAGGTTGGAAGGGACCTCAAGGATCATCCAGCTCCAACCCCCTGCCATAGGCAGGGACACCTCCCACTGGAGCAGGCTGCTCAAGGCCTCATCCAGCCTGGCCTTAAACACCTCCAGGGAGGAAGCAGCCACAGCCTCCCTGGGCAACCTGTGCCAGTGTCTCACCACCCTCACTGTAAAGAACTTCCTCCTAACATCCAGTCTAAATCTCCCCTCTGCCAGTTTAAACCCATTCCCCCTCGTCCTGACATTACCAGACCTTGTCAATAGTCCCTCCCCAGCCTTCCTGTAGGCTCCCTTCAGATACTGCAAAGCCACTCTAAGGTCTCCTCGAAGCCTTCTCCTCTCCAGGCTGCAGAGCCCCAACTCTCTCAGCCTGTCCTCATAGCAGAGCTGCTGCAGCCCTCTGAGCATCTTCGTGGCTCTCCTCTAGACCTGCTCCAGCAGTGAAACTGCAGTTGTGTGTCCTGCTTTGCCCTGCTGAAGCCTGCCTGTTGCCTTGCCTGTGCTGGTCAAAGCTGCTGGAGAAAAAATTGTTTTCCTTGAGATGTGAGCCAGCCCATGGGGTACTGCTGTTTTCTTGTGGTGTTGCAGTAGTAATAGGGGTTCGGTGGAAAGAATGGTCTAAGAGACAAAGTTTGTAGGTGGAGGCAGTATCTGACCACAAATCCAGGCAAGGCAGTGAGTGGCTGGAGAGCAGCCCTGAGGAGAGGGACTTGGAGGTGCTGCTGGACCAGAAGCTCAGCAGGAGCCAGCAGTGTGCACTTGCAGCCCAGAAAGCCAACCAGAGCCTGGGCTGAAGCAGAAGTGTGGCCAGCAGGGCCAGGGAGGTGATTTTCCCCCTCTGCTCTGCTCTGCTGAGACCCCACCAGGAGTACTGCATCCAGTTCTGGAGCCCTTATGACAAGAGGGATGTGGAGATGCTGGAGTGTGTCCAGAGAAGGGCCAGGAGGATGCTGAGAGGGCTGCAGCAGCTCTGCTGTGAGCACAGACTGAAAGAGTTGGGGCTGTGCAGGCTGGAGGAGGCTCCCAGGTGACCTTCTTGTAGCCTTCCAGAATCTGGAGGGGACCTACAAAAAGGCTGAGGAGGGACAGGACTGGGGGGAATGGAGCAAAGCTGGAGGTGAGGAGATTCAGCCTGGCCGTGAGGAGGAAGTTGTTGAGCATGAGAGTGGTGAGAGGCTGGAATGGGTTGTCCAGGGAGGTGGTTGAGGCTCCATGGCTGGAGGTGTTTAAGGCCAGGCTGGCTGAGGCTGTGGCCAGCCTGATGTAGTGTGAGGTGTCCCTGCCTATGGCAGGGGGTTGGAACTGTCTGATCCTTGTGGTCCCTTCCAACCCTGACTGACTCTGTGATTCTATGACTCTATTCTACGATTCACAGTGCTATAGCTGGAGCTTGTAATGAGTTTGCAAACTTGCCTGCTCTTGTATATCAAGCTAATGAAAGTTATTGCCTCTCCCTGTTAACCTGGCCTGATTTTCTTTAGAGACAAATCAGCAAGGTCTGTGGCACTTGAAGCTGCTGTTGAAGCTTATTTCCTGCCATTTAAGGGGGTCTCTCTTTCCCTATGGAGCAGCCAACCCAGTCAGCTGCAGTAGATGAGTAGCAACTCTCTACCTCCCTTTACTATTCTGCTTTAGATGGAGGGATTAAAGACCCAAGAGGGGAAAGAGGGAGGAGAATTGTTGTTAGAGGATGGAGTGATTCGGGCCCCCAGCCTGTTCCAAGGGCTGCATAACTTACAGTGCTAAGTGTTCTTGGATCTTTCTCCTAAGGTTTTACATCTCTTGCTTTCCATGAGACTACATCCTGATGGAAAAGCACAGACTGGATGGGTGGAGCACTCACTGGATAAGGAATGGGCTGGATGGTGGCATGCAGAGAGTGGCGAGCAAGGGCACAATGTCCACCTGGAGACCAGTGCCAAGTGGTGTTCCTCAGGGGTCAGTGCTGGGACCAGTGCTCTGTAACATCTTTGTCAGTGATATGGACAGAGGAATTGAGTGCACCCTCAGCAAGTTTGCAGATGACACCAAGCTGTGTGGCACAGCTGACTTGCTGGAGGGCAGGGATGCCATCCAGAGGGACCTGGA
>WAAF01014430.1:2836-17788 GCA_013400475.1 Tricholaema leucomelas | reverse complement strand
GTTTAAGGCCAGGCTGGATGAGGCCTTGAGCAGCCTGCTCTAGTGGGAGGTGTCCCTGCCTATGGCAGGGGGTTGGAGCTGGATGATCCTTGAGGTCCCTTCCAACCTAAACCATTCTATGACTCTATGATTGTATGATGCAATCCGGAGTCTGCAGTGAGAGAGAGCTATGCTAGGGTGGGAGAGGCTTGGCTTTCACTCTCTCTGGCTTTCCTTCTGTCACACATCTCAATTACACTCCCCAAACCTTGGTTCCAGTGGAGAGGGTAAAAGAGTGCTTCCACTCATGCTTGCTGGTCCTTTGTTATGAAAATGCCTGTTAGCCTTTTTCCAGCCATGAATGCATGGCTGGCACGGGGGGCTCACAGTTGTCAATACAAAGGTCGTCCCTTCCAAAACAAATCAACAAAGCAGTTCTTGGATCTGTGCAAAGCCTTTGTGGAAAAAACTGCTCTGTGGCTGATGGTAATGTCAGTATAAGAATCCACCTGGGCTCTCTTGGCAAGAACAGTCCTTGCCACAAATGACCTTGTCACAAATGTCAGTTGTATTTCCTTCCAGGAGTTTAAAGAGAGAGTGATTGGCATTGGAATGGGCTGCCCAGGGAGGTGATGGAGTCACCGTGCCTGGAGGTGTTGAAGCAAAGCCTGGATGAGGCACTTAGTGCCATGGTCTGGTTGACTGGACAGGGCTGGGTGCCAGGTTGGACTAGATGAGCTTGGAGGTCTCTTTCAACCTGGTTGATTCTATGATTCTATGATGCACTTAGTGCCATGGTTTAGCTAATGAGAAGGGTTAGGTGATAGGTTGGAGTTGATGATCCTAGAGGTCTTTTCCAACCCTGTAAATTGTGAGATTCTGTGATTCTGTGAATCATGATGTCCTGTTCAGTGAACACTGTAGTCTTGAGCAGCCTGGAGTTCACTTTGGCTTTCAGGTCCCTTTTCAACTCACTTCAAACTGGAGATGAGGAGGAAGTTGTTCAGCCTGAGAGTGGTGAGAGGCTGGAATGGGTTGCCCAGGGAGGTGGTTGAGGCCCCATCCCTGGAGGTGTTTAAGGACAGACTGGATGAGGCTGTGGCCAGCCTGATGTAGTGTGAGGTGTCCCTGCCTATGGCAGGAGGTTTGGAATTGTATGATCCTTGTGGTCCCTTCCAACCCTGCCTGATGATTCTGTGATACTGATGGTAATTGCCACAACATTTTGACCCCGATTTAGTGCACTTTGTGTTCTTTACCTCTTTTCTATTCTTCACAGCAGGAAGGAACAATAATAACACTTGGAAGTGTGCCTATACAGTAATGAGGCCACTCATGTCCCATCAAACTCCTCTCTTCTTTGTGTTGAAAAGACATTTATTCTATTACTGGCTATTGCCTTACAAGCCTCTGTGCTCCTGAGCAGGTATTTAACAGTATGCAGGAATCTCAGAGGGGATGTGCCAGCTTGCCTACAAGTGCACTAAAAGCTGTTTCATGTTTAAAGTCAGACTGTGGGTTTTGGCAGATGAAAACAACAATAATCCCCCCTTTTACAGATTTGCATTTCAATTGGAAAGTGGTTTTAGAGCCCTGAGTTATTCTGGTGTTTACATATGCATTCCCCAGCCCTGACAGCACAGGGGTCCTAGTCCTTGCATAAAAGATCTATGATTAAGCTGAGTCACCTTCAGCCATTAGAATTTCAATGGTCAAAACTCAAGGCCTGTGCCCAGCAGAGAAACTTCATGCAGGGTTTCACCCACACAGGAATTCAGGGCTCAGGCAGTACCTGTGTAATCTGGAAAATGTTATGCTAATCTGGGCCCCTCAATTCCAGAGAGATGTTGAGGTGCTGGAAGGTGTCCAGNAAGACAGACCTCATTGCTGTCTATAACTCCCTGAAGGGAGGCTGTAGCCAGGTGGAGTTGAGCTCTTCTGCCAGGCAAGCAGCAACAGAACAAGGGGACACAGGGTCAAGCTGTGCCAGGGCAGGTCTAGGCTGGATGTTAGGAGGAAGTTGTTGTCAGAGAGAGTGATTGGCATTGGAATGGGCTGCCCAGGGAGGTGGTGCAGCCACCATTCCTGGTGATGTTCAAGCAAAGCCTGGATGAGGCACTTAGTGCCATGGTCTGGTTGATTGGCCAGGGCTGGATGCTAGGTTGGCCTGGATAATCTTAGAGGTCTCTTCCAACCTGGAAGATTCTATGATTCATAGATTCTATGTTTCCAGATTCATAGATTCTATGATTCTGTGATTCATTGATTCTATGATTCTAAGATTTTGTGGCCCATTTGCACCTGGACTCTTCCCTGCAGTGTTTCCCTTGGCAGCGTGTATGGGCTGGCTATGCTGTCTGGAACAGAGCTCCCTCCCACCAAACTCCCTGTGAGTGACAGGACACCAAGGCAATCTGGATCATGTATTCATGCAAACCTTCATCACTTTCTCCTAATTATGATTGTAATTTTTTCTTTTGTTTTAATCTGCAGAGATTATTACAACTGTATGGAGATTCTTTATCTCCTTTGTGCATACTCATCCTTTGATGATCTATCTATAGTATTAGCTGCCTCTCCTCTAATTACATCTGCCTGATTCTTCAGCAAATCTTTTAAGGCAGCATTAATCAACTGAATTTGGAGCAGAGAGCACCTGAGGTGTCTCGTGCAAGGCCTCAGATGGAATTTAAATTATGAAATCTGAGAAATGAAAGGACAACCCCAGCTGGCTCCAGCCTCCCTTCAGGCAGCTGCAGACAGCAATGAGGTCTGCCCTGAGCCTCCTCTTCTGCAGGCTGCACACCCCCAGCTCCCTCAGCCTCTCCTCACAGGGCTGTGCTCCAGGCCCCTCCCCAGCCTTGTTGCCCTTCTCTGGACACCTTCCAGCACCTCAACATCTCTCTTGAATTGAGGAGCCCAGAACTGGACACAGCACTTCAGGTGTGTCCTGAGCAGTGCTGAGCACAGGGGCAGAAGAACCTCCCTTGTCCTGCTGGCCACACTGCTCCTGAGCCAGCCCAGGATGCCATTGGCTCTGCTGCCTACCTGGGCACTGCTGCCTCATCTTCAGCTACTCTCTACCAGAATTCCCAAGTCCCTCTCTGCCTGGCTGCTCTCACACTGCAGGCTCCTGTTGAGCTTTTCATCACCCCAGACCCCCAGGGCCTTTTCCTCAGGGCTGCTCTCAGCCATTCCCCACCCAACCTGGAGCTGTGCTTGGGATTGCACCAACCCAGGTGCAGGACCTTACACTTGCCTTGTTGAATGTCATGAGGCTGGCCTGGGCCCATCTTTGCAGCCTGTCCAGGTCCTTCTGGATGGACCTCCACCCTCTAGCAAGTTGACTGTGCCACACAGCTTGGTGCCATCTGCACACTTGCTGAGGGTTTCTGTGCATTGAAAACCATCAGCTGACAACACTGGGGATCAGTGCATGCCTGAGAAGAACCCATGAGTAATAGATGTGTACATTCATTTGTATGCAATTAAAAACTTTTAAACTATCTAAACTTTAGGATAGGGGAGAGTATTTAAGAGCCTTGCCTTGAACTGCTCCCAGTCTGAGCCAGGCACTGAGCCCTGGGCTGTATAAGCTGAAGTGTAGCCTGCTCTCAGTAGAGTGCTGCACTTTGTCAGTTTGAAATGTGTTTACTCCAAAATCCCTTGTTTATGCAGAGATGTGTCATGGATTCTGCATGCCAGGTCACAGCATTGCTGCACATTCCCCTTGTCAGCTGCAATTGTGCTGGTCAGTGGAGGGAATCAGCTGGGTTTATTTTTTATGACCAAGATTGTTTATTTCTCTGTCTTGTTTTTCCTGTTTCCTTTGTAAAAGCCAGGGAAAGAAGCCAATTTAAGCTATGCCCACACTGTGCCTCTGGAACCAGCAAAATAAATCAGTAGCATTTTAGAATAGAATAGAATCAACCAGGTTGGAAGAGACCTCCAAGATCATCCAGTCCAACCTAACACCCAGCCCTAGCCAACCAACCAGACCATGGCACTAAGTGCCCCAGCCAGGCTTGGCTTCAACACCTCCATGCACAGCAACTCCACCACCTCCCTGGGCAGCCCATTCCAATGCCAATCACTCTCTCTGACAACAACTTCCTCCTAACATCCAGCCTAGACCTGCCCTGCACAGCTTGAGACTGTGTCCCCTTGTCCTGTTGCTGCTTGCCTGGCAGCAGAGCCCAACCCCACCTGGCTACAACCTCCCTTCAGGGAGTTGTAGACAGCAATGAGCTCTGCCCTGAGCCTCCTCTTCTGCAAGCTGCACACCCCCAGCTCCCTCAGCCTCTCCTCACAGGGCTGTGCTCCAGGCCCCTCCCCAGCCTTGCTGCCCTTCTCTGGACACCTTCCAGCACCTCAACATCTCTCTTGAATTGAGGAGCCCAGAACTGGACACAGCACTCAAGGTGTGGCCTGAGCAGTGCTGAGCACAGGGGCAGAAGAACCTCCCTTGTCCTGCTGGCCACACTGCTCCTGAGCCAGCCCAGGATGCCATTGGCTCTGCTGCCCACCTGGGCACACTCCTGGATTATCTTCAGCCTACTATCCACCAGTACCCCCAGGTCACTTTCATCCTGGCTGCTCTCAGCCACTCTGTCCTCACCCTGTAGCACTGCTTGTGGCTGTTGTGGCCAAAGTATAGAACCCTGCACTTGGCCTTTTACAGAGACAGTATGTAAATACAGCTCAACCTTCTTCAGACTGATCACTTGACTGCATGTTCAATGAAGCAGCCAGGGAAAAGGAGAGAGCAGGCAGGGAAAAGGAGAGAGCAGTGAGGGAGAGAAGAGAGCAGCCAGGGAAAAGGAGAGAGCAGGCAGAGAACAGGAGAGAGCAGGCAGGGAAAAGGAGAGAGCAGGCAAGGAAAGAAAAGAAGCTCCAACCTGCAGCGGAAACCTTCCCCACCCATGCTCATCAAATGGACTTTGGGGATGCCAAATGCCTCTGGGGTGACCTCCCTTCTCTCTGCATGAGGTATTGCTTTCTCTTCTTTCTCTTTTCTCCCCTGGCTCTCCTACTTTCCCTCTCCTCATGTGTGTAAGTCATCTGAACACAAAAAAAGTTACCCTACAGATTTAACACTGTTTGTGCCTTAATTCTGTGCCCGAGGATCCAAACCTCCCATAGCTGGGATTCCTCCAGACTGGGACACCATATATTGAGCATTTCCTCTGGTTTTAATTAGAAACTTTGCTATGGAGCCAACTGGCAAATATTTATTTGAGGAAGATTCTCCATTCATTAGCAAAATGAAAAAGAAATGAACCCATAATAGCATAGAACTGCCCCATAAAGCAGCATTAGCTATCCATTTGAGAGCTGATCGTGTAAAACACAGATGTTGATGAGTAAACTGGTGCTAAATTGGAGGCAGTAAAAGCAATACACAGGTCAGAGGTCAATCAGTTCCAGCAGAAAGAAGCAACCCACTGGGGAGCTGCAGCAACGCTGTGGTGGGTGCTCAGGGGGTGACTGACTGCTGTTTTACTCCAGATTGTGCACACAGCTCTGGGAGGCTGAGGTTCAGGAGAGGTTGGTGCTTACCTTGGTGGGTTAATGTTTATTGCAGCACAGCCAGGAGATCACAGCCCAGGTCACACTGGGTGATTCTGTGCTCCACAACCTTCCTGAAGGTATTCAAGGACAGATTGGATGAGGCCTTGAGTGACCTGTTCTAGTGGGAGGTGTCCCTGCCTATGGTTTAGGTTGGAACTGGATGATCCTTGAGGTCCCTTCCAACCTACACCATTCTATGATCCTATGATGCTATGATTTGATTTCAGGTAATCAGAACGAAGGAACAGAAGATGACACAGCTGAGCTGGAGGACCAAACAGGTGCCAACCTAACAGGATCCAACAGGTCCAACAGGACCCAACCTAAACCATTCTATGATCCTATGGTTCTATGATTTGATTTCAGGTAATCAGAAGAAAGGAACACAAAATGAAACAGCTGAGCTGGAGGTGTTCAAGGACAGGTTGGATGAGTCCTTGAGTGACCTGCTCTAGTAGGAGGTGTCCCTGCCTATGGTTTAGGTTGGAACTGGATGATCCATGAGGTCCCTTCCACCCTAACCCATTCTATGATTCTGTGATTTGATTTCAGGTGATTGGAAGAAAGGAACAGAAGATGACCCAGCTGAGCTGGAGGACCCAGCAGATGTGTAAAAGGAGAGCCAAACGTAGCCTCACTACAAAACTCACTGCTTGTTGCACTAACTCTGTGCAAGCAGTGCATGGTCTTGCAGGGAGAATCACAGCTTCAGCATGGTTCCTTTCGTTTGGTGTAATTAAGCCACTCAGAAGGAGTGAGTCAAGCTTTCTGTTCCACTACATCTTCTTGAAACAGTGCTACAGAAACTAATCAACTTTTTTTTTTCCTTAATCATCCATTTCATTCTGACCTATCACCTTTCCCTACAGCACCAGCATGTAAATCTTACTCACCCTGTGTTAAACTATGTTAATTTATTCCACAAATCACTCCCAAGGTTTGCTGCATTATGTTGAGCAGAAATGTGATGTGACAGATAATAGAGAGGAGAGAACACAGGCACCTTTTCAGAGACATTCTCCAACTCCAATTAAGTACAAGTCGTGGAAAATACTTGGTCTGTACAAAAGGTAGCCTGATCCTTACAGTAGCTTTGATTTTCATAGAATCATAGAACCAGCCAGGTTGGAAGAGACCTCCAAGCTCAGCCAGCCCAACCTAGCACCCAGCCCTGCCCAATCAACCAGACCATGGCACTAAGTGCCTCATCCAGGCTTTGCTTCAACACCTCCAGGCACAGCAACTCCACCACCTCCCTGGGCAGCCCATTCCAATGCCAATCACTCTCCCTGCCAACAACTTCCTCCTAACATCCAGCCTAGACCTGCCCTGGCACAGCTTGAGACTGTGTCCCTTTCTTCTGCTGCTGCTTGCCTGGCAGCAGAGCCCAACCCCACCTGGCTACAGCCTCCCTTCAGGGAGCTGCAGACAGCAATGAGCTCTGCCCTGAGCCTCCTCTTCTGCAGGCTGCACACCCCCAGCTCCCTCAGCCTCTCCTCATAGGATTTGTGTTCCAGACCCTTCTCTGGACACCTTCCAGCACCTCAACATCTCTCTGGAATTGAGGAGCCCAGAACTGGACACAGCACTCAAGGTGTGTCCTGAGCAGTGCTGAGCACAGGGGCAGAAGAACCTCCCTTGTCCTGCTGGCCACACTGCTCCTGAGCCAGCCCAGGATGCCATTGGCTCTGCTGCCCACCTGGGCACTGCTGCCTCATCTTCAGCTACTCTCTACCAGAATTCCCAGGTCCCTCTCTGCCTGGCTGCTCTCAGCCACTCTGGCCCCAGCCTGTAGTGCTGCTTGGGGTTGTTGTGGCCAAAGTGTAGAGTCCTGCACTTGGCCTTGTTCAGTCTCATCCCATTGGCCTCTGCCCACCCATCCAGCCTGGCCAGGTCCCTCTGCAGGGCTCTCCTACCCTCCAACAGCTCCACAGCTGCTCCTAGCTTGGTGTACCCTGCAAGCTTTCATTCCTACTTGTCCCCTATCAAGTCTTATCTTCTTAGGGCAGCATTGGACAGCAGACCTAAGGGATGAGGAAAAGTAAACACGCAGCATGAAGTGCAAACTGTCATCAGTATGAGCTGGTAGTGCTGGGTGTGTGTTACCTGGCAGATGAGAGATGTCAGTGATCCACTGCACTTTTTGTGCTGCTGATCATCTTTGTCATACTCAGTTTCCTTTCTCTGGAACAACAGATCACTGTTTTTTCCTGTCTGAACAGCTATTTCCTTCTCTTTGTATACAACACAAAGGCCATTGCCTAAGTATAAAAGCTTCTCATCAAACCTCTGCAGGATGTTCTTTGCCCAAGCCTGCACTTCAAAGGCAATTTTTGCAGTGCAATACCTGAGTTACATCAGATATATGGCAGCTTCTTTTTTTTTTTGTCCCTTTAAATAGCAGCTTTGGGCAGGATCTGGAGTCTGAGTGAACAAAAAAATAACCTGTTGGAAGTGGCTGAGCAGAAAAACTTGTGGAGGTTTCTGCAGAAAACCTGTTTTTTTCCTTCTCTTTTTTTCTTTTTCCAATTTCAAGTCTCTCTAAAGTCCACACAATACATTTCATGGAACCATAGAACCACAGAACCAGTCAGGGCTGGAAGGGACCACAAGGATCAGACAGTTCCACCCCCCTGCCATGCCCAGGGACACCCTGCCCTAGAGCAGGCTGCCCACAGCCTCAGCCAGCCTGGCCTTAAACACCTCCAGCCATGGGGCCTCAACCACCTCCCTGGGCAGCCCATTCCAGCCTCTCACCACTCTCATGCTCAACAACTTCCTCCTCACAGCCAGGCTGACTCTCCCCACCTCCAGCTTTGCTCCATTCCCCCCAGTCCTCTCACTACTTAATAGCCTAAAAAATCCCTCCCCAGCTTTTTTGTAGCCCCCTTCAGATCCTGGAAGGCCACAAGAAGGTCACCTGGGAGCCTCCTCTTCTCCAGCCTGCACAGCCCCAACTCTTTCAGTCTGTGCTCACAGCAGAGCTGCTGCAGCCCTCTCAGCATCCTCCTGGCCCTTCTCTGGACACACTCCAGCATCTCCACATCCTTCTTGTAATGTGGGCTGCAGACCTGGATGAAGTACTGCAGGTGGGGTCTCAGCAGAGCAGAGGGGGAGAATCACCTCCCTGGCCCTGCTGGCCACACTTCTCCTTGTCTTTCTGAGAAGGCCTCAACCAGCCTGGCTTTAAACACCTCCAGGGATGGAGTCCCAAACACCTCCCTGGGCAACCCATTTTAGCCTCTCACCGCTCTCATGGTGAACAGCTTCCTCCTCACGTCCAGGCTGAACCCACCCATCTCTGGTTTTGCTCCATAAGAGCTTCCATAAGAAAGAGACCTCCAAGCTCATCCAGTCCAACCAGCCCTATCAAATCAACCAGACCATGGCTCTAGCCCATGAGAGGCCATGCAGCTCATATGAGTGAGGAGGCAATTTTGTGTGCTGTGGCACATCGTGGTGCCTGGATGAATGTGTGAGGATGAAGCAAGACATGCTGAGTTAGGTGGCATGAGGAGGAGGGGGCAGGCTGCTACATTAAATTGTTTATGGAGTGCTCCATGTGCTGGAGGCACTGATTTGTCACTGGAGGTGCTCAGAGAGACACAGGACTGGGCTCTGCCTTTTTGTGCCCATGGCTGTGCCCTCCCTCTGTGCTCCTCTGAGGTAATGATAGGGTGAGGAATCAATAAAGGGCTGTGGTTTTGATTCATCCTCTCTGACAGCTTTCTCCCAAGCCCAGGAAAATGCTATAAAGAGCCACATATGCTCTTTCTCTCCTTCTTTCACATCTTATTATAGAGGATATATGTATTTTTTCATAGCATTGCCTCATGCTGTTGTCCTAACTTCTGCATCCTCATTTGTCTTCCTCAGATGGACTTCTTACTGGGAGTCAAACCCAGGGTGAAAGACCACAAAAAGAATTTAAAACAAATACTTGAGATATGGTTATTAATTTACAGCTCAATTTGCTTCCTTTCCCTTCCTTTAAGTGTGCCTGTGTGCTTATATGCACACACGCAGATATGGCAGCAGGACAAGGGAGGTTGTTCTGCCCCTGTGCTCAGCACTGCTCAGACCACACCGTGCATGCTGTGTCCAGTTCTGGGCTCCTCAACTCCAGAGAGATGTTGAGGTGCTGGAAGGTGTCCAGAGAAGGGCAGCAAGGCTGGTGAGGGGCCTGGAGCACAGCCCTGTGAGGAGAGGCTGAGGGAGCTGGGGGTGTGCAGCCTGCAGAAGAGGAGGCTCAGGGCAGAGCTCATTGCTGTCTGCAGCTCCCTGAAGGGAGGCTGTAGCCAGGTGGGGTTGGGCTCTTCTGCCAGGCAAGCAGCAACAGAAGAAGGGGACACAGTCTCAAGCTGTGCCAGGGGAGGTCTAGGCTGGATGTTAGGAGGAAGTTGTTGGCAGAGAGAGTGATTGGCATTGGAATGGGCTGCCCAGGGAGGTGGTGGAGTCTCTGTGCCTGGAGGTGTTCAATCAAAGCCTGGCTGAGGCACTTAGTGCCATGGTCTGGTTGATTGTCTAGGGCTGGGTGCTAGGTTGGGCTGGATGAGCTTGGAGGTCTCTTCCAACCTGGCTGATTCTATGATTCTATGTAGCATACACAGGCTGCTCACGCTGTTGTTAGCCTCTGTGTCTCCGCAGAGGCAGATACAGAAAAACAAGAACTGAACCTTTTGCTGATGCAGTTACAAGTGGATGTTTGTTTCCCAGAGCCTAAAAGCTTGTAAATGTCAGCCTGGATTCTGTGTTTGTCTCACTCAGCTTAGCTGGGGCACTTAACAAGCAGACCTTCTAGAAAGCTCAGCCTTCAGCTTGGATGCATGTTGCAAAAGAATTGTGAGAATCTGTCTCTGCTGTCCCCTATTTTGCAGAGGGAGTCAGCAGTTGTGCACTGTGCCCTGGCATGTGCCCTCAGAGCTCTGAGCTGCACGCCAGGACACAGAGGGAGTCAGCAGTGGTGCACTGTGCCCTGGCATGTGCCCTCGGAGCTCTGAGCTGCAAGCCAGGCCACAGAGGGAGTCAGCAGTTGTGCACTGTGCCCTGGCATGTGCCCTCGGAGCTCTGAGCTGCAAGCCAGGACACAGAGGGAGTCAGCAGTTGTGCACTGTGCCCTGGCATGTGCCCTCCAAGCTCTGAGCTGCAAGCCAGGACCCATCTGCCCTGGCAGCTCACTTCTGCTGTCCTGTCAATTCGTATCTGTCACAGCAGAAGTTTAAAGGCAATGACTGGTGAGAGCTACCTCTTGGCCATGACATCTTTTGCAGTCTCCTTGGACTCCAGGGCTGTGCAGCCTGGCGGTTCACCTGCCCCTCTCTCTATTATTGATGTGGTAGCAGCAGAGGGGGAGAGGAGGGAGGGGAGTCATAGAAAAGTGTGTGCTGGTTCTTGGCACACTTGGGGAGGGTTTGTGTGTGTGTGTTTGGTAGTTGTTTGAAGTCTCTGGAAGGCAGGTTCAAAGAAAGGGTAATCACTCTCTGCACCAGGCACTGGTCTAATGGGAGAGTCATTTGCAAGGAAAATATTTTAAGACCTAGGTGAAAAGTTGCTAATGATTTGCTTTGCCAGGTCGTTAGGTAGCGTTCAGGCTTCGCTGAGGGCAGCAGCCCTTTGCTGCCAGCAGGACCACTGAGGAGGCATTGTCTTAATTCCTGACCATACCACAAGTGAATCTTCAAACATCAATTTACGACCCTAATCTTGTCTCTTCGTGGGGGAGAGTGATAGGGGTGCAGGGACTGGATTGCTGAAATGAGAGCCAAGGGCCAGGCAGTGTCACTGTGCATGCAGTGCAGATGTACCCCGAGCAGGCATCCACCCTCCTCCTGCAGCTTCTCACACTCTTTCCTTGTTACATTAATGGATTTATTTCGTAGCCTAACAACCCCCCCCCACCACCACCTTTTTATTTGTGTCGTTGTTTGTTCCTTTGTCTTTTTCTTGTTCAAAATGTAACTCAGCAGGTTGTAGCTGCTGTGTGTATAGGAATCAGAGACTCAGAGAATCAACCAGGTTGGAAGAGACCTCCAAGATCATCCAGTCCAACCTAGCACCCAGCCCTAGACAATCAACCAGACCATGGCACTAAGTGCCCCAGCCAGGCTTTGTTTGAACACCTCCAGGCACAGCAACTCCAGCACCTCCCTGGGCAGCCCATTCCAATGCCAATCACTCTCTCTGCCAACAACTTCCTCCTAACATCCAGCCTAGACCTCCCCTGGCACAGCTTGAGACTGTGTCCCCTTGTTTTGTTGCTGCTTGCCTGGCAGAAGAGCCCAACCCCACCTGGCTACAGCCTCCCTTCAGGTAACTGCAGACAGCAGTGAGCTCTGCCCTGAGCCTCCTCTTCTGCAGGCTGCACACCCCCTCAGATCAGGGTGGGTATAATACAATTAGGATTCCAAACTCACTCATTTTATCCCTTGTCAAAGTCATACCTTAATGTCCATCCACAGCCCTGGCAGAATTAGAAAGGAAGAGCATTGTCAGGTCCAGAAACGTAGTTCCTTCACTTGTCATTTCTTATTGGTCCATCCTTTCACCCGTGGTCGCTGGGAGGATCAAATAGTTAGAAGAAGGAGCTGTGTTCTATCAAACGCAGCTAAGATGAGCAACAGGAGCTGTCAGCTGAAGAGGTCATCAGGCAATTTCACTCCCTGCTTCCTCTTGGGGCCTTTGGTTAGCCAAGTGTTGTGAAAATAGGTCAGCCCCACGGAAGGAGCTGTGGTTTAATACACACTATGTGTTTTCAGTAAGAGAATTTGGCTTGGATCCCAGGGACTGTAATGATTGATTTCTGAGTGTAGCGCTTCAGGTCTCTGGGAAATTGGCAGAGCCTAAAAAATTGTTTGTATGGGACTCAGGGTAAGTGACAAGTTAAAGAATGGGTTGAGATCTTTTGTGATCAAGCTATGCAGTGCTCCTACCTTGACTAGGGGATCTCGACTGCCTGCAGAGAGTGGTGAGCAAGGGCATAATGTCCACCTGGAGACCAGTGCCAAGTGGTATCCCTCAGGGGTCAGTGCTGGCACCAGTGCTGTGTAACATCTTTGTCAGTGATAAGGACAGAGGAATTGAGTGCACCCTCAGCAAGTGAGCAAGTTTGCAGATGGCAGCAGGCTGTGTGGCACAGTTGACTTGCTAGAGGGCAGGGATCCATCCAGAGGGACCTGGACAGGCTGCAGACCTGTGCCCAGGCCAACCTCATGGCATTCAACAAGGCCAAGTGTAAGGTCCTGCACCTGGGTCAGTGCAATCCCAGGCACAGATACAGGCTGGGTGGAGAACGGCTGAGAGCAGCCCTGAGGAGAAGGACCTGGGGGTCTGAGGGAATGAAAAGCTCAACATGAGCCTGCAGTGTGAGTGCAGCCCAGACAGCAACCCTGTGCTGGGCTGCAGCAAGAGCAGTGTGGGCAGCAGGGCAAGGGAGGGGATTCTCCCCCTTGGTTCTGCTCTCCTCAGACCCCACCTGGAGTTCTGGGTGCAGTTCTGGAGCCCCCAGCACAAAAAGGACATGGAACTGCTGGGGCTAGACCGAAGGAGGACATGAAGATGCTCAAAGGGCTGCAGCAGCTCTGCTATGAGGACAGGCTGAGAGAGTTGGGGCTCTGCAGGCTTGCAGAAGAGAAGGCTTCCAGGAGACCTTGGAATAGCCTTCCAGTATCTGAAGGGGGCTACAGGAAAGCTGGGGAGGGACTATTGACAAGGTCTGGTAATGACAGGATGAGGGGGAATGGGTTTAGGTTGGAAGGGACCTTAAAGTTCATCCAGTTCCAACTCCCTGCCATAGGCAGGGACACCTCCCACTAGAGCAGGCTGCTCAAGGCCTCATCCAGCCTGGCCTTGAGCACCTCCAGGGAGGGAGCAGCCACAACCTCCCTGGGCAACCTGTGCCACCCTCCCTGTAAAGAACTGTTTCCTAAGATCTAGTTTGAATCTCCTCTCTGTCAGTTCAAACCCATTCCTCCTCATCCTGTCATTACCAGACCTTGTCAATAGTCCCTCCCCAGCCCTTCTGTAGCCTCCTTCAGATACAGGAAGGCTACTACAGTGTCTTCTTGAAGCTTTCTCTTCTCCAGGCTGCAGAGCCCCAACTCTCATAGCCTGATGACAGGTTGGGATACCAAGTCTCAGCCTATCTGCCACTGCCTCATAAGTCAATGCTTTCATAGACACCATCATCACTGTTTGATACTATGTTGGAACCTGAATGTTTTTGGCTTTTGAACTGTTCTGAAAGCCCCCAGCAGCACTGCAGCTGTTGACAGCATCATTTGCATTCACTGCTTGCTGAAGAGTTGTGGAGTTTGTTGTTTTCTCTCTCTCTTTTTAAAAATCAACTAGAAACTCACCCCAGCTGAATCCTCTCAGCTTTAAAAGGCAAACATAATTCCTTTGCCCTTCTCTTCTTTCAGCCCCTTGTCTTCCCTGAAGGTCATGTCCACCTTCATCAGACTAATCTCAACTTCTTTCTTTTTTGTAATGTTATGTAAATGGCTCAGTGACAGCCCTGGGACACCCAAGTGAGCACAAAGTCCCTGTCCATTGGCTGATGTGCAAATGAATGGTGACAGATGTCAGTCTAAGCACAGAAGGAGGAAAGGGAATAAAGGACATAAAGTAATTAATCCAAGATCACACACTGAGTCATTAGCAGAAAGAAAAGCTGCAGCTTCCTCCTAAGATCTTATGGATGTCAGGAGGAAGTTGTTGGCAGAGAGAGTGATTGGCATTGGAATGGGCTGCCCAGGGAGGTGGTGGAGTCGCTGTGTCTGGAGGTGTTCAAACAAAGCCTGGCTGGGGCACTCAGTGCCATGGTCTGGTTGATTGGCCAGGGCTGGGTGCTAGGTTGGACTGGCTGAGCTTGGAGGTCTCTTCCAGCCTGTCTGATTCTATGATTTCTATGCAGTACATTTCCTTTCATGTGCTGAAGCTGCATTATATATTTCACTTACATTTTAGTGTAATTATAGGTACAAATTGTCCACATTTAGTCTTATGACCAAATATCTTTTTCTTAGGTGTCTTTGCCCCTTGCCTCTTTCTTGAAAACAACAAAGCACCACAAAGTGGAAAGGTTTCTGTCCCTGTCTTTCTTTCCTTCTCAGTAGCTGAGTACAATTTTGGATTCATAGAATCATTGAATGGTTTAAGTTGGAAAGAGCCTTAAGGATCATCCAGCTCCAACCCCCTGCCATAGGCAGGGACACCTCCCACTAGAACAAGTCACTCAAGGACTCATCCAACCTGGCCTTGAACACCACCAGGGAGGTTGTGGAGCACAGAATCACCCAATGTGATCTTTGATCACATTGGGTGATTCTGTGCTCCACAACCTCCCTGGGCAACCTGTGCCAGTGTCTCACCACCCTCACTGCAAAGAACCCTTTCCTAACATCT
>WAAF01014417.1:385-13099 GCA_013400475.1 Tricholaema leucomelas | reverse complement strand
GTTGGCAGAGAGAGTGATTTGCCATTGGAATGGGCTGCCCAGGGAGGTGGTGGAGTCCCCGTCCCTGGGGGTGTTCAGGAAAAGCCTGGATGAGGCACTTAGTGCCATGGTCTAGATGACTGGATAGGGCTGGGTGATAGGCTGGACTGGATGATCTTGGAGGTCTCTTCCAACCTGGTTGATTCTATTCCTGCAGACCCTATAATCATTTCATCATGGACTTCATTCCACTCACAAGTAGCTGTTTCTTCTGTCCCAGCACAAATTGTCACAGTTTCATCTCTTTTCTAAGCAAATAGTCCCTAAGATGAAGGTCATTCTTTCCAGAAACGAAACTTTCTAAAAGCGCAATTTTGGCTGCCTGAATTAGAGTAGAGGAAGGGAGCCTTGCAGTGCCTACCTAAAAAAGCAAAGTGGTTTAATAGCTTGCAACTGAAGATATTTTCAAGAAGTAATCCAACTGTCTAAATACCAAAAAGTTTCTCAAGCCTGTACCTATTGCAACAAGATTTTTTTTTTGCAGAAATGGAAAACAGTTTTAGAATACTGAAGTGTCTCTTCTCAATTATTTCCTGGACATTTTAGTTTCTTCTTGAGACATGATTTGTTTAGAATCACAGAATCATACAATGGCTTGGGTTGAAAGGTCATTAAAGATCATCTAGCTCCAGTTCCTGTGCCATGAGCATCTTTTCAGTGGTAAAAAAAAACCACAGGGTTTTGGTTTCTTTTCAATGAAACAGTCCTCAGACTAATTTCCCTCCTACCCCCCCAACCCCCCCCCTTCCCCAAATCGAATTTTAAATAGATGCCAAAACACTAGCTTACCAATCAAATCTGATTAAGTGCATATTTTGAAACTCTAAAGTCTTCATCAAAATGAAAAAGACTAATCTTTTCTCCAACCTCCTTTAAATCGAAAGCAGCTCCCCAAAACTGAAATGCTCCAAAACATCGTCATCAGAAATTCTGCTCCCAAGACTCTGTTTTTTGATCTTGTTCCTCCCTGTTTATTGTTGTGCTCATTCCTTTTGCATACAACTCCAGCTGCAGTTTAGTGGAATTCAATGACAGAAAAATGCTGGTGCTGTCACGACTTGCACACTTTATTTGAGAGTAGTCTGAGTGTGAGTTATCAACAAGAAAGGAGAAAATGACCCCACACAGAGTGGATGATATGTTTGGCCGTAAGTGTTTTGAAAAAGTACTTCAAATGTCAACCTAGGGAGTTTCTCTAATTACAAATTTCTCTGTCATCCACAGAAAAGCAATGCTTCTTCTTTATGAGGGGTGAATTAATTCGATGCTGCTAAGTGTTTGCTCTGGTTATGGATGACCTTCACCAGGGAGCAGGCCCTAAGATAGCATTTCTGTAAATGAACCCTCATCAGGATACTGATGCAGATGAACAAGGTGGTGTGGTACCTTATACTTACAGATAATTAATGAAGAGATGATAAACACACAAAAACTGGTTGCAGGGTGAGAAGGTGGATAAAGTGCCCCACAACTCAGAAAATGAGCCCATGAGCTGGGGCTGTTCTGCCACGTGCAGTCTGCAGAGATGTGCAGGATTTAGTCTCACCACTTTTCTGTTCTGTGTCTTAATACTGCTTTGCAACACAGGCTGATGCTCTGCTACATTCAGCGAGAGAGAATATTTGTCCATTTACCTTGTCAATCATCAGTGCTAGTTTTATGTTTACCAGGTTTCTCATGCAATGAAACACCATGAGAGGAAACAGAGAGGAAAAGAAAACAATGCAAATTCTAGGTCCAGCTCCAAGACATGGAGGAACTCTTCTATTCTCATCTTTCTTGATCTACTACAGCATACAAAAATGAAAAGGAAAGCCACTACCTTTGAAAGGCTGACAACTAGAACCATGACATTATGAAATTGATAATACAAAAAATATTTAAATATCCTCCCTGCAGAGCTGTGCTGAGTAAATCAGGTAATCACTAAGGGGTGCACAACCATTTTATGGGTCATCAAGTGATAAAGCTAATATGCTGCTTAAACTCCTCGGGAGAGAGGTCTCATTTAGTTGCATCAGGCCATTACACAGGGCTGTAAAAATGCAATTGTTTGATTTGCCTAAATACAGGTGAGATGTAATAAAAACCTTTATTTGTCATCCCTTGCTGTGTTATGGCAATCTCAAAACAGGGATTGACCTTTTTATTTGACTGTGAAACACTATACTTACCTATGGAACCACAGAAAAAAAGCTTAAGCATCTGTATACATACACATAATCTGTTAAAGGTATGATGGTGGTGGTGAATAAAAAGCAAGAAGCCTTTTCAAGACGAGGCAGTGCAGATTAAGAAGCGTGATTTCCTTGAGTTCACACCAGTATTTTCAGGCTTGGGGGAAGGGAGGGAAGAGAAGAGAGGAGAGAAGAGCGTTCTTGGTTAAAAGGACACCCCAAGCATCTGAGCATCCCAAGCACCAGAGAGAAAGGGTCAAAGAGAGAGAAATAAAAGTGTTCAGCAGTGCAGTGGGGGAGAAAGAGAAAAAGAAAAGGACCCCAAGAGCGTTACATCTTGATCAAGGAATGACTGATAATATTGCAGCGCACCATCTTTCAGGCCCCTCGTTTGATGACAAAGCACGGCCAACATCCCACATCCATTATCCTCTTCCCTCCCCGAGGCGAGCGCATCAATAACGCTCGCCGTGCCTCTCGGTGCCGCGTACCCCCGTCTGCGCTGCGGCCGCTGCCGAGGCTTGCTGGGGCATTTCCACACAGCCCGCGCGCATCATTACAGCCCAGCAATCTTTCACCGCTCGCTTCCGCAGCAGCGGATGATGCTGCTGCTGCACAGGGGCTGTGCTTTTAACCAGTTCCTCTCCTGCAGGGATGCTCCACCCACCCCAGGAGGGCTGTAGAAATGGTGCACGGGCTTCTCTTTCACCATGCCGGGGGAGGTATAGGCTGGAAGTTAGGAGGAAGTTCCTCATAGAGAGAGTGATTTGCCGTTGGAATGGGCTGCCCAGGGAGGTGGTGGAGTCACCGTCCCTGGAGGTGTTCAAGAAAAGACTGGATGAGGCACTTAGTGCCATGGTCTAGTTGATTGGACAGGGCTGGGTGCTAGGTTGGACTGGATGATCTTGGAGGTCTCTCCCAACCTGGTTGATTCTATGATTCTATGCAAAGTCTGTCTCTTTTCCCTTTACACTCAACTACAAGTGATGAAAAACCTTCCATCATTTCAACATAACCACCTTTCTGTTTCATGGTTGGTGATGGGGTTGTGTTTATTTTTTTTGTTTTGTTTTGGGTTTTGTTTGGGGTTTTTTTGTTTGTTTATTTGTTTGTTTTGTGGGGGGGTTGGTTTGGGATTTTTTTTTGTTGTTGTTGTTGTTTATTTAGTGGGTTTAGTTTTGTTTCAATTTGATTTGGTTGTCTGGAAATGAGCATACAGTTTGCTCTTGCAGCCTGGAAGACCAGTCTCATCCAGGGCTGCACCAAAAGTGGAGTGGCCATCAGATTGAGAGAGGTGATTCCACCACATTACTCTGATTTGGCAGGATCTCTGGAGTACTGCATCCAGCTCTGGAGCTCTCAACACAGGAAGAACATGGACCTGATGCAGTGGGTCCAGAGGAGTGCCACAAAAATGAGCAGGGGCTTGTAACACCTCTGCTGTGAAGACAGGCTGAGGGAGCTGCTGTTGTTCAGCCTGGAGAAGAGAAGGCTGAAGGGGGCCTACAAGAAGGGTGGAGAGAGACTGTTTACAAAGGCATGTAGTGATAGGATGAGGGGCAATGGTTTCAAACTAAAGAACAGATTTAGACTGGGTGTTACGAACAGGTTCTTAATCATGAAGGTGGTGGAACACTGGAATAAGTCACCCAAAGAGGTAGTTGAGGCCCCATTCCTGGAAATACACAAGGTGAGACTAGACAGGACTCTGGACATCTTGATCTAGTTGAGGATGTCCCTGCTGACTTCAGAGGGAGTTGGATTAGATGACGCCCAGAGGCCACTTCCAACCCAAACCATTCTATGATCCTATGTTTTGCCTTCCCTCCACTTTTTAATTAACAAATACCTTTATCTCACCTACTTCATCTAAAGGGTGAACGATTTGAACATGAATATCTTCAAATATACTGCCATAATTTGGTTGGATTAACAGTGGCTTGCCCAATCATCTGTTGCTCTGTGAGAGCAGAGTTGGTTCCAGGCACACATGGTTGCAACAGCCAATTAGCTCACACTGAGGTGGAGATGGCCTTGTCCATGATTAGATTTCATCAGAAAAAGAGGGCTCAAAGGCAAGTCTGAACTCCTCACCTACCACCTCTAGGTGCAAATGTTGTGGTTTGGCTTGGGAAGGAGATAACTCAGACTCTAGGAGGTCAATATAGATATTCTTGAAAGTGTTTCAGAGGGGTGCTTAAGCATGCAAGCATCAGCAGTGGTAGTAATTTTAAACAGTTGACTTTAGACCTCCCCCAGAATTGCAGATGGAAAGGACTGCAACTGAAGGTTGTCTTTGTGATGGAGAGGAGGAAGATATGAAGCAAAGAGAAGAGATTTGGAAGATGCGCGGATAAAAGCTTTGACTAGCACGAGGTTAAGAAAAGTTGCTGAAGCAGACTCAGTTACTCACCTGTTTTTTTAGCAGCCTTAAGTAACTCCTGGGAGTTGCTTCTATGTCTGTAGTTTGCATTCATTCGGGCCAAAAATTCCAGGTTCGGATGTGGTGAATATCAACACTGCATTTTGGCTAGAGCCGTTAACAAAGGCAGTTCCTCGGCTGCTGCCATTTCCAAGCCAATACTAGTTTGCCCCTACACACTGGAGCCTGCAGCAAGTCCTTTTCTCCCTTTGCAGAAGTCAACCACCGTCTGAGCACTTCCTTTGTTCACCACGGGTCACCCATCAACGCAGCTGGTGGGGGAAAGCGGAGCACACCTAAGAAAAGCAGCATTGAGCTTTTCTTCAAATTACTGGTTCAAATCCCAGCAGGATCAGTGGCGGATTTGAAACTAGATCAGGTAAGTTCCAGAGAGTTTTGTCAAATGCAGAAAGAGATTGCTTAGTTCGAGTCCTTTAAAAATAAAAACACAGCAAATCGTGAAAAAAAAATATCTCTTTCTCTCTCTGTCTCTCTTTTTTTTTTTTTTTTTTTTCCACCGGAGTCCCCAGTGTGCTCCTGGGATATACGGGAGCAGCTCCAGGCAAATCAGCTGTTAACACCTGTAATAAACCTTTGACAGAGACTTTTATAGAGGTGAAGCATCCGCTGCAACGAGAGAAAGACAGAAGGAAAGACAGAAAGAAGGAAAGACGGGGAGAAAGAAAGAGAGAAGGACAGAAAGAGAGAAGGAAGGAAAGAGAGAAAGAGAGAGAGAGAAAGAAAGAAACAGAGGAAGGAAGGAAGGAAGGAAGGAAGGAAGGAAGGAAGAAAGATCCTAAAAACATCCCAGACCCCGCAGGGACTTCTGCTTTTGAGGGAACAAAGTGGCGTTCAGCCCGTTCTTCTTGCTTTCTCGGTAAAAGGTTTGTAGTGCCTTCCTGTCTTAATTAGAGCCAGTACTCAGCCACCACACTATCAGCTGTGCAGACACCAAATCTTTTACCTCTGTCAGGAAAAGATATCTGTGCTTATCATGGTGAGGTGAGGACCAGGCAGACTCCAACCTGTCGTCTACTCCAGGACACACTGGGAAGAAAAGGTCAGCTCCATCAATGCAGCCAGCAAAGTAAGCCAGTTAATAGAAAACCGGTTTCTAATTGCTTGCTGTATTATAACTACACCTTCAACCACCTGAGACCACCAGGAACCCATTCAAAGCCTTGCTTTGTAGCTTACACTTAAGCCTTTCATGTTTTATTATAACCCTGCCGATTTTCGCTTTCATTTATGTGCAGGAGAAAATGGCTGTTTTGCTGGCCTAGACACACAAGGGGACTTCTTTAGCCTTATTTCCACATGCGTTGCTTCCAGAAACCCCAGCAGATCCCCTCCGGATTCCTGTAGTCTGATGCTCAGTATACAAATGGCTGCATGTGACACATGCCTAGCATCACCAAGAAAAGCTTTTCTGTTCTTGTTCTGTGTTCAGATGGGTGACAAAACTATCCCACTGCTCTTGACATCTTGTCTGTGATGCTTTTAAGTGGTGGTCTATTATTCAAGTCCCCTGCCTTCACCACTGCAGCATCTGCCGAGGCTTGGAGAAGGTCCCCCAAGGAGCTGCATGAGAGCTCACTGCACCAGCAGCTCTTACCACAACCTCATATGATAGATACCATGTGTATGTTACCTTCACCCCATTCCAGTCTCATTCAGTTTCCCTATGAGGCGACTCAAGCAATAGGTCAGTAAAGGGTTGGGATGTACAACATGGGGAACAATCAGAGCCAGACTCAGCATTCCTCTTCCAGGTTAGCTGCACAATATTTCAGTTCTTGACCCACCCAAATGTGGGGTTTTAAATCCTGAGGGAAGCACTATCAGCTGGCCACGCTGATGGCTCCAGAATCCCAACACATTGTCTATACTAAAGCCTCAGTTCTCTTGGATGGGATGGCAGGTGGTGGCCAGACACGGAAAGGAATTGCATCCTTACCCCAGACCAGGTGTCTGGTACTGATCACCTCTTCCCTGCTTGATTCACCTTTTCCTTGACAGCCTATACCTCTGACAGTTAATTCCTCATCACCAACTATTAATATTTCATAGCAGCAGTCAGCTCTGGGACACCACTGTGATGGCTGCTTCAGAAACATTGGTGGATTGTCATGAAAATCTGATCACTAAATGGGTTAGGGCTGCTTCTGCCTTTAATATTTTTTTCTTTTTCTTTTGGTGTGTATCAAGGTTACAGCAAGTGACACTTGCTGGAAGCAGCATCTTTCCCTTAGTTTCCAGTCAGATGTGGTGGGAGTGCACCAAACTGCAGCCAAACCCAGGCACGCTCAGTGCTTAATCCTGGCTCAGCTGAGCCCCAGACACCTTCTCTCTCTCTCTTTCTCTCCCTTTTTTTTTTTTTTTTCTTTTCCCTGTTATTTAAATGATTTTCAGCAGGAAAGTAGGCCATGAAAAAGGGGGTAGCATTGTTTTAATAATTAGCAATTATGATCTCTGTAATATTAATTGCATATTTCCATAGCAAACACTCCCCTGGAGGGGAAAAGTAAGCGGTGGTTAGAGACCGCCGAAGCCTAAAACTGGAATTCCTGGGAACAAGGAGGGGGAAAAATAGGAGCGAGAGAATGAACTTCTTACATTCAAGTAAATTACTACAGGGATTCCTTAGAAACCTTTAATTAGCCCTGCTCTGCTGTCACATTGATTGGTCTGAAACTCATCAATTATTCAATGGTAGCAGCTCTTTCTCTCTCTCTCTCTCTCTCTCTCTCACTTTCCCCCCCTGCCCCTTTCTTTTCACCATTTAGGTGGAAAAGCCTGTTCTTAACCTGCTGGGGCGTTTCTGTTTCCATGCCATCAAGTCACAGGCCAGGAAACTCAGCTCAATTTCCAACCTCCAGCTCAAACTCTATGGGGACCTGGTCTGATCTTCACACAGGAGCATCAAGGTCCCATGCCCTTGTCTTGCTGAGGTTGTCTCTCCCTGGTGGGGCTGGTGCAGTGAAAATGTGGCCCATGCTGATTTGATTTTTAGGGATCACTGGCCCTATATGACTTCTAGCTTGGACAATTGTACACAAGCCTCTGAAAGTGAGGCTTTCCAGGGTACAAAGTGCTCCTCATGCCTGGAATCCCTGCCATGTGGCTGTCACCGGCGGGAAAGAAGGTGTCATGGCTGTTCCTGAGCGAGGGATGAATTTTCATATTGGAAGAGGTGTTATGGGGCGAGCAAGAGGAGATCTATCAGACAGCTCTCACTAGCTCCAACCTGAAGATATGGCTGACCTGGATATGCAATTAATCGCTCATCAGCCAAATTTGGCCCAGGAAGTTGAGAGTCCAGCAAGTAAAGCACTATTTGCAAGACTATTTCCACCACAGGTTTGTGACTGGGAATCAGTGATATCCATCCCAAATTGCCTGCTTTGTCCAAAAATCCACAGCTTCCACCTGTTTATTTTCCAAATGAGGCACAGACCCCATCAGCCATGCCCCCTCTCACCAGCACTGTTCCATCATTACCTTGCTGCCTTGATTTATCTTACCAGCACAGTAGCAACCCCTTCCTCAGCACCTGTTGTTTAGCTATCCAAAGCATCATGGACCTGTCCTTTCCAGCAGCACCAAGCTATAATGTTAGAGCATTGCAGATGAAGATGAACTGCAACAATCAAAAGTCATCTCTGGCTGCCTCACACTATTTAAACTGTTAGGAGAACACCTTTGCTCATCATGTTTGTACACACATTAGCGTGTGTGTTTTTTGATCCCACTGATCCCAAGGAATTTACTCTAAAAGCTGGCTTTTGGAGACCCCTACATATGATGCAGCTTCACAGACAGCCTGGCCATGCTCCGCTATTCACTGATGCCAGCTGCTGCAAGATGCAGAGGAGCAGCAGCTCGGCAGTGAGAGCTGGATCACATCTGTGCCTGGAGAAGAGATGAAATAACTGGGAATGCAGGATGCATACCTGGGTGGAATCGTATTTTTCAGACTTTGCTGTAAGCCAAAAGCCTTCCCTTGAATATGTAACTTAGAGGAATTTTGGTTACACCTGTGCAAAATGTGGTGTATTACATTTTTTTTTCTTTGATAGATGACAGTTATATTTTACTAAGTTTAAACAGCCCTGTGCTTTTTAGCAGATGAAATAGAGCGGTGTAGTTTCTTATTTCTAAGCTAAACATCATTTTCCCCATCCCTTCTTTTCCCCACACAATCATCTCAGACTCATAGGAAGACAGGATAGATATGAGATTAAGGACCTCAGGGGAATGAAAGTCAGTGGGGAAAACAAAAACATTCAAACCCTGCAAGCAGCTCTAAAGGGTGCTGGGAGACAGTACTGTGGGCCAGCACTCAGGCAGCTCTCTTGGGCCAAGGAGACTCCAGTCTTCATACTCGCAACAGCAGTGGAAAAAACTACTCCCTTTTTCAAGATGAGGTGCTCAGAGTTACTTTTCAAATGGTTACTCACCTAAGTGAAATCAAACCATTACCACAAATGGCAATAACTGGCTTTTTGCAGTGATGACCTTGGCAACAAATGGAGTTAATGTTTTTCTCTATCTAAAACAAAAACCCTGAAGGGCAAAAAAATTGACAGTTAGCTTTCCACATGCAAAAAATCCAGGTTTTGGTGAAAACCCCCGTTGTTTCAGGGAATCCCAGGCAACGCCTGTGTCCTTTTGTAGTGCTGCGGTCCCATTCTGTCTCACTCTTTGGAGGAAAACACGGAAGTGTTGCACAAGTAGCCACAGAAAAGTTTTTTTTCCAGACAAGACTTCTCATATTTTAATGCAAACAGACTTGGAAGGATAAAGATGGCTTTAGGATCATTACCGAAAAATAGGATAAAAATGGATGCTTGTAATGTCAGAGAAAAATGCAAACGCTAAATGTGAAGGAACCCTCCAAATGTGATGCATTGGTGCTCAGACCCCAGAAAGAAAAGCAATATTTAAACCAAAAGGAGAAAAAATTAGGGTAGCAAACTTCCTTTTCCATGGTGCAGAGCAGAACCGCTCCAGAGCCCATTCAGCCCAGAGTACTCCATGTCCTCTCCACTGACCACCCACTGTCCCATGGATAGAGTTAAACAGTTCTCCAAAATTTTGGAGGAAAACAATTTCTGTAACCCATAAGCAGAGTTTTTGTGTTTTAGTGTTTGTTTGGCGTAGGAATATTTATTTTAGATTAAAGGCATGTTTAATTTTACCCTAATTGTTTACCTTAATTTTCTTTTTCCTAATGAGAGATGATACTGAAGGCAAAGGCTTCAGATTTTCAATTTAATTTTTTGATAGTTTCAAAATGCTATTTAGAATTTAGAAAATAACCCATTTAGACTGGCCTATAATAATTATTTGCCTTTACATTTATTTGGGGGGCTTTTTCCTAGACAAAATATGTTTAATTTGATGTTGTTTAGTGAATGCTATTTGGTGACATTTAGTTCACCCTGAAGTCCAACATCCGACGTGGGCATTCCTTATGTTCTCTCTTCTCCAGCTTTCATTCACCCCTTGTATGCTTCACAGCTTCTTTACCAATAAGCTTTGTAAAAAAATATTCCATTTAAAACAAAGAGAGGAATCAGTAATTTACACTGACCAAAAAAAAAAAAAAGGCAGCAAAATAATCCCAACAATAAACAAAATAATCCCAACAATAAACAAAAAAATCCCAACAGTAAACAAAAAAACCCCAACAGTAAACCCCAGCAACAACAAAAAACCAAAACCAAACCAAACCAACCAACAAAAAAGAAAAACAAAACCAAACCCGTAATACAAAACACTCCCCCCCCAAAAAAAACCCCACAAAATAAATAAAATAAAAAAACCCAACAAACAACAAACCAACAACAAAATACCCCCCTTAAATTTCTTACATTATGCAGACCCACAACTTTGGGTACCTTGGAGGAGCCCATTACCAAGCAATGTCAATATGGCTGGAGACCCTGGGAAGGTTAGGATGATCCCACCAGGTAGATGAAGGTCCCCTTGCTCCTGCACTCACATCCAGGGATAGCTGCAGAGAAGTCATTGCTGCATACAGACAAAAAGGAGAGAGAAAGAAAAAGGACAAAAAAAAATCCAGACCAAACAAAACATGAACCCCTTGCCCCAAGAGGGGGATAAGAAATGATCTATTGACTATGAATTTAATTTATCTTACTACCTTCCTCGGTTTGAGCAGTTGCAACAGCATCGCTTGCGACGCGTGTACACATATTAGCCTGGGTATTTCCCGTCCTACTTATCCCCAGGAATTTATTCTAAAGCTTGCTTTTGGAAACCCATAAGTAGGAGATAATTCGGAGGATTTGGTGTTCTGGTTAATGTTTTGTCAAGTAGCTATTCTGCAAGCCCTGATATTGCGGAGAAAAATACCCTTTAAAACACGTATACATAATTTTACTGATATTATAGGTATACATAAAATCAGAGCCATACAACAAGCAAACATCCAGAAGCACAGGGGATATTTGGTCTGCTTTTTTTTATGCCACACAAGCACTTTGAGCCTATTTTACTCTAAAGAAGACAAGAAGATGTTCAGTTGTTTTCAAGGCAGCTATCTGAGCTCACAACAGGCAGCCAGGCATGACTGTACCACTCAGAACTGGCAGAAATGCTGCTACTTAGAAACTTTTTTTTTGTTGTTGTTATGGATAATCATTTCTATCCCTCTGTTGGAGAGCTGGAGCCCACATACTCATCCCATCACCTGCTGCAGCTGATGGGACATGGGAATTCTTCTGTCTGCTATGTTAAGAACCAGTGTATCACTGTTGAATGTTCTCAGAAACGTTCTTACTACAAAGCCTTTTGAAAACAAGTGGAATATTTTCTCATATTTTGAGTGTAGGAAATAATACCTGAGAGCTTTTTACCGTCTTGCTGCGTCTCACTAACCTAAATTACCCTCTAAAAGCAAAGGAAGTGAAAAAAAAACATTTCAAATAATACTTAAAAAAAAAAAAACAAAACTTCTTTGTTACTCTTATTCTAAATACAGGTGGGGAAGCACTATGATTTCTGTTGGTAAAAGAGGAGGGTACTTAACCTCTGTCAAAGTCATGGCATTACTTGAGAACTGACCATAGCAAGTGGATCAAAAAACGTAACCAAAAGAATAATTCCCTTGAAGGAAAAACAAAATTGAAAACAGACAACAACAAAACCACCCCAAACAAACAACGATGACAACAAAACACAACCCCCCTACCCCCCCACCAAAGCTTACACCTCTAACCTGCCTTAAGGAAAAAAAAGTTGTCTTTTCAGGGAAGGTATTTACTTGGATTTTTATAGGGTATACTGAAAGATATTTGCCTCAAAACGCTTTTGGTTTTGTAATTTACATTTCCCATCTTACGAAGCCCAGCAAGTCAGAATTTTTGCATTTCCCCCTGCCTTTTCACTTCACACTACACGATGTAATTTTTAGAGACTTGCATTTATTTCAGCATAAACGTTTTTGCTGTTCCTCAATCAGATTTATTTTGGAGGTCCTCAGAGTGGATCAGGGAGTATCCTGAGCCCGTCTGGCTGCTGCCCACCTTGGCCCGCAAGGGTGAGGGAAAACCCATCAGGGCATAACCGTTTGCTTTGCCTGATCTGGTTCTCAACACAAACCCCAAAGCTGTGCTCTTGCTGCAGGTCAGCTAACCCCAGGTGAAAAAAACAACAGCCTTATAAACAGGGATGGCAGCAGGCAAGCTGGCCCTACAGCTGCAGGGTAGAAATCAACCACTGGTAAATTAAAATTTCATGCACTGGGGAAGGTAAATGCAACCTCTTTAAATCCTTACCTCCCATCATAGACCAGGGTAAGGATTTAATGATTGTTAATTTTGCTGCTAATTTTTTTTTAATTTGTTGCTACATTTTTTTGACTCCCCTGATCACACCACCATTGATCCCAGTGCTCTCCTTCAACGACGCTGAAAGGTAATCCCTTCCCAGGAATACAAGTTTACACCCCAGCTGCACCAAGGAAGTACCACATGGGCTACAGGGCCCATGAAACTTGCTCAAAGGCACTCAGGAAGGCAGAGAAGTGTTGAGAGTGTAAATAACCAT